>BQNB010073500.1:6175-32095 GCA_026074375.1 Tanacetum coccineum
CCGAACCACTATAAATCATCGCATTGTGGTTTGATTGTTCTTACTCTTATATCTTGTCTTACATTATCTCCTCATACTATCATATCAATTGTTTAGATAAATATATTGTTCATATTGTGCAAGTTTTGAGTTCACATAAATTCAAATCTAGAATTATTTTTACAAACACTTCAAAACCTTTAATTAAAAAGCGGTAAACTATTCAACCCCCCTTCTAGTTTTCCACATGATATAAACATAGGCATTTTCCTAATTATATTTTTAAAAAAGTAAACAAACACATAACGGGATAACCAAAGTCTCTTATCATGTAACAAGGTCTCACTCGCAAACACCATTTTCACCAAATTGCGTTTTTGACACAATAGGCGGACGATGAATCTCCCCGATCTTATCCTCAATATTTCCATCAATAAAATCCGCCATTGATTCAGCCAATCTCGAAAAGTCACCATTTTCAAATCAGTCGCACCCGACGGAACAAACCTAATTTATCGTGTAGCTGTATCACGCCAAAGAAGATGATTAAACTGGAATGTGTGTGACTTGGTGGTGATTGTCCGATGAAGGAGGGTGTCGGTGAGATGGATGACGCTAGTGGATGGATTGGAGTTCGGTTAGTAGATCAGAGTTGGTGGATTTTGTTGTTGTGATGGTTAGGATTTATACGAGTGATAGTTTTGGGGGTATCGCCATTATTGGAGTTAGGTTTTAGGTTTAGATCTAGTGACTAGTGTTTGTTACTTTTTTTGTTGGAGAGGGTGATGACTACTTGGATGGTGGTGGGCGGTGATGGTTTGAGATGAACATGAATAAAGAAAGATAATAAAGTGTGAATTGGCAGAAATATCGTTTTATTTAAAAAAGTGGAAATTAACGGAGTTGACTAACAGTCAAAGCGGGAAGAACTGATTTTGTCTTGATGTGATCGTTTTAAGGACAGTTTCTGAAATTATTGGCGGGAAAGGACGAAAAGTGTTGTTTTCGAATAACTACAAGGACGAAAAATGTAATTTACTTTTATTATAATTTCAATTTGGTTTTTGAAGTTTGAATGCTTGATTATTGTTAGGTTGTTTGGAATTTGTTAAGTCATGGGGTATTTGTTAGTTTGGAAAATTTTAGGATCTTCTTTTGTTGGACTTTTTGATTTCGTTGCCTGAATTTGATCCTTTTTAGTGAAGATCATTTGAGCTCATTTGTTTGTTTAGTTGACCGTTTTGAATTTTTAGTTAGCATTTAATTGTTTGTTTTAAAGTCGTCGTCGCTTGTTTGGGTACTGTTTGTTTTGGATCGTTGTTTGAGAATTGATCATTCGTTTTGAATTAGGTATCTCTAGCGTTTCAGAATTGAAATTTTGAATTTGATTTAAAACATATAAAGAAGTTTAAGTCACGGTAGAAATTGGTAGAAAATGACTTAAACTCTAGGATTTGTTTTCTTATAAATAGGAATCTTTAGCGTTAGAATTATTTTTACTTTTAAAATCAAAATTTGTGTTTAGTACCTTTAAATTTGATTTGTTAATTTAAAATAAAGCTTGTGCTTTAATGTTGCTTATGAAGATTGCTTTTTATGTTTAGGAAAAGCTGATAAGCAGAACGAGTTATAATAAAAGGGCAATTTCATATCTCCCTTTCTTTTCACCATTAATTTCATATTTACTTACATGCATCAAAAGTATGATACATCATGCATTCAAATGTTGTAATGTAGGTATATATGAAATTAATGGTGAAAAGAGGGGGAGATATGTAATTAATCCTATAATAAAAAGATCCACTTAAAAAATGCAGATAAACACAAAAGATGAGCAATCAAAAATACCCTCTTGAACGTGTTGTTTTTCTGTGGTTGATAACTATAGTTTATGAGAAATTCTATGTCCACAAAGAATTAACATAAAAACTTCCACACAATGATGTGGCAACATAATTTATCCAATCAAATAGTTTCGTTATATGTTTCATGTTTTTTAAATTACTGACAGTAACTTTTGTATAAGAAAGTGCAATGATCAGGTGCCACTCTATCCATTAAACTCAAAAACTCAAAAATATATAGGGTCATGTTATTGCTATCCGTTTGACCACAAATACCCCCTAAATACCTGTTGTGTTAACAGGACAAGACAGTTTTTTTATGTTTTTCCGTTTCGTATTTTTCACATTTTATAGTTTTTGACTTATAAAACTTTATATTTTTTGTTCCGTCTTTTTTTCGGGCAGTTTTACCCATTTTATTAACAGGATAAGGCAGCTTCCTGCTTCGTATTTTTCATGTTTTACTGCTTTTGACTTATCAAACATTATATTTTTCGTTCTGTTTTTTTTTATTTCATAGTTTTATAATACAAACAAAATTAAAAAAAATAAAAAAAAATAAAATTTTAAAAGGGTATTTGCAACACTTTTACTAAATCATATATCATCCATGTTACATATTCATGATTCATAAATTCTATTAGCAAACTAAAATTTGCTTTATTGGTGATTTTTGTTCGGTATTTGGTGTTTGATTGACTGGTTTAACTAAAATGTCAATTTAAACGTATTCTGTAAATTTTGTTGCATTGATTTAAACATGCCATGGTAGTATCCTTTTAGTGATATATTAGAATGCTATGATCACAGTACTTTGATACTTGAAGTGAACCTGGATTTATAATTCAATAGCATCCTTGAATATTAAAAGGATGAAGCATACGTTGTTTTGATCGGTGTTTGTTTGGAAAATGAACTGTCTATTGTATAGTTGTAATTCTGTATGGAATAAGGGATTCTAAACTTTACTATGATATAGAGTTGTAATCGTGTTGGGTGAGAGGCAAAAATCATTTGGGAATTGGTTACGCCATAACCAATGGGTGGGTTTCGTAAACTCGTTGGGTGATGTTTTAAAAGATCATTTGGTATTTGTTACGCCGTAACCTGCACGTATGGATTACGCCGTAACAAGTGTGAATACTATATTCAAGGAAATTGATCTTCTGTTTCACCATAACCATTTAATTTACGCCATAACCAGGTAAATAGTTTCAAGATTACACCACCTGGTTGTTACTCCGTAACATGAAGTCAGTAATAAAGACTTGTTAGATTCCCTTGATAAATTTAGAATTTATAAAACCGAAGTTGAACTGCAACAACGTGACTTGATTAAAAACCTTATGCACAGATAAAGGTGGTGAATATTATGATCCTGTATTTTTTCAATCTGTAGGAATCATTCATGAAACTACAGCTCCTTACACACCACAGCAAAATGGTATGGCTGAAAAGAAAAATAGATCTCTTAAGGAAATGGTTAATTCCATGTTATCTTACTCGGGTTTGAGTGAGGGGTTCTAGGAAGAAGCCATTTAACGGCTTGCTATTTATTGAATAAGAACTTTGGTATAAGAAATGATCCAACTTTTCATTTTTGCGAGTTTGGGGTTGTAGAGCCGTTGTTAGGCTACCTGATCCGAAAAGAAAAACTGTAGGTGAAAAGGGTATTGATTCCATCTTTGTTGGATGTGCTGAGCATTCCAGGGCATATAGGTTTTATGTTATTGAACCTAATGATTCTGTTTTTATAAACTCAATTATAGAGTCGAGAGATGCAATATTTGATGAGAATCTTTTCTCTTCAATACCTAGACCAAAGGATATTATACCAAATTTGGATGAATCTCAAAGGGATGATCATTCAAGTGAGATTCTTGAACCTCGTAAAGGTAAAAGAGTTTGGAAAGCTAAATCATATGGTTTTGGTTTTCAGCTATACTTAGTTGAGGGATCAAGAGATCAAGTTGGATCACAATACTCTTACTGTTATAGTATTGAGGAGGATCCTAGAACCTATAATGAAGCTATGCAATCTCGAGATTCTGCTTTCTGAAAAGAAGCAATTAATGATGAGATTGGTTCTATTATGGAAAATAATACATGGGTTCTATCTGATTTACCCCCTGGTTGCAAACCTTTAGGTTGCAAATGGATCCTCAAAAGGAAGATGAAAGTCGATGGAACAATTGACAAGTTTAAAGCTCGATTGGTAATCCAAGGCTTTAGACAAAAGGAAGGGATTGATTACTTCGATACCTATGCACCAGTTGCTCGTATCACTACTATTAGATTGTTGTTAGCTTTAGCTGCTATACACAATCTAGTGATCCATCAAATGGATGTCAAAACAGCATTTTTAAATGGTGATTTGGATGAAGAAGTGTATATGAAGCAACCGGAAGGATTTGTTATGCCGGGCAATGAGCATAAGGTGTGTAAGCTGGTTAAGTCATTGTATGGGCTGAAACAAGCACCTAAGCAGTGGCATCAAAAGTTTGATGAGGTTGTGTTGTCAAGTGGTTTTCTTTTAAACCAATCTGACAAGTGTGTATATAGCAAATTTGATAGCTCCGGTAAAGGTGTCATAATTTGTCTATATGTTGATGACATGTTGATTTTTGGAACTGACCAAAATCAAGTTGATAAAACTAAGAAATTTTTGTCATCGAAGTTCTCAATGAAAGATATGGGAGAAGCAGACGTTATTCTTGGTATTAAGATTAAACATGAAAATAAAGGGATTGTAATTACACAATCTCATTATATTGAGAAAATACTCAAGAAATTCAATCGTGAAGATTGTTCTCCGGTGAGTACTCCCATGGATCCAGTAGAAAAGCTTAAGCTAAATACAGGTAAACCTGTGGATCAGCTCAAATATTCTAGAGCTATTGGATGTTTGATGTATGCTATGACTAGCACTAGACCTGATATTGCTTATGCAGTTGGTAGATTGAGCAGATTTATTAGTAATCCATAGACTCATTGTGCAAGCATCACAAGGGGGTTCCAAGTACTTGAAAGGTAGCTATGAATTATGGTTATCATATATGGAATCCTTGGTATAAAGTTTATCGGATGCTAGCTGGATAAATTCAAGTTGAAGATTCATCTTCTACGAGTGGATGGGTGTTCCTGCTTGGGGGAGGTGCCATTTCATAGGCTTCCAAGAAGCAAACATGCATCACTGGTTCTACTATGAAATCTGAGTTTGTAGCATTGGCTGCTGCCGGTAAGGAAGCAGAATGGCTAAGAAACTTGATTCATGAGATTCTAATTTGGCCTAAACCAATAGCACCAATATCTATCCGATGTGATAGTGCTCTCACGGTGGCTAAGGCATATAGTCAGGTTTATAATGGGAAGTCTAGACACTTAGGTGTTACGCATAGTATGATTAGGGAGTTAATCATGAATGGTATAATTTCTATTGAGTTTGTTCGGTCGCAAAAGAATTTAGCAGACCACTTGACGAAGGGTCTCATTAGGGACTTAGTGAATAAGTCAGTGATAGGGATGTGATTAAAGTCCATATAAATCTACTATCTATGAGATACCCAATTCCCTTATAATACGACGTTAGAAGCTGAATTCAATGTGGAAAGCTCATAGCTAGAGATTGGAACACATGTTTTATCTTCCCGAGGTATGTGTTCAGACCTGCAAGTGATGTTAGGTTGAAGTTTACCTTCTTAATGGTTCTTTTGAAAAAGTGCTAGCAGGGCATGACTAAAAGGGACCACCTATGTGAACATGAAGTTTAGCCGCTTCAAGAAGCTTGGACTTAGCTTTCTATATGTTCATCAATGGATTGGGACACATGGCTTGTAAAGTGTCAAGTAAACGAACTTTAGAGTGTTGTAGAAACGAATGTGTATAGTATCTTCAAGTATTCAAATGGATTGACGGGTTCAATTGTTACAACACTTCGATTTTTGAATATTTGGAATGTGTATTATACTAAGATGAAAATTCAATCGCAAGACATTTTTATTTATGCATTTGTTTGTTTCGTTATGTTTGTTTTAACATAACAACATATATTTTTAAATATGTTTTAGTAAATCAAAGATTACACTAAAATGAGGGGGGATTTGTTGGTGATTTTAGTGTCATCGACGGCCATTTAGGTAATGGAGATTTACTAGAGACCGATGAGATTTCATGTTCGGCTCGGACACGAGTTAGGGTAGTGTGGAGTGCACGCTCGTTGAGTTAATATGAAATCTACTAAGACGAGTTTTGCAGGTGTTACGCCGTAACATTTGATGTTACGCAGTAAAGTTATGAAAGGTTTGGGGTTACATCGTAACCATTTTGGTTACGCCATAAAGTCCTGAAAGTTGGTTTGTAAAATACGGTTTTAACCAACTATAACCACCTATAACTGTGTAGTTTTCTGTTATATACACAGGAAAACAATTAGTTTCAGAACGTAGAACGAAAATACTCTTACAATTCCTCTCTTGTTCATGATTTGTGATTCTTGTGCCTAGAACCCAAATTGCTATACTCTTTATATTATCTCGATGGATATTTCGTGCAACCCAGGCATTGATAAGGGTCAAAATACTTTATACGGAAAGTGGACTTTTACATGATATAAGCGAGTTATCCAGGTTATCACATCATCGCACACACCCTACCAGTGAAAGATTATCGGTAGCCTGTAATACGCCAGTCCCCCTCTGTTCTTCTTTTTCGCCGTAATGTTAGAGGAGGTATTGAAGAAACAGCAGCTTGAGCATCTTGTAGGCTTTACTAGATTTTGTTATGTTGTCCATACTCGAATGATAGATGGTGTTAGTGATTTGAATGGAGACGTGGGATCTTTCGTGGTTATAGACGTGATGATTTCGTTTGATGAAATTTTTCTTCCGTAGGGCGGATGTTCTCGAGGTGGGTTAAAAATTTTTCCGATTAAAGTTTCATTACTTTTTGCTTGGAAAATTGCTATTGATGTTGACTACTCAGAGAATCTCGTCCAAAGGAATGTGTTACTGATCGCAGTCGTGTCCCTTGTGTGATGCGATTTCTTGAGATACTTCTCTTATTCTTTTCAATTGTTCTTTGGCTAGAGATTGGAGACGAGATGTATCTTTGTCGCTGGTGGCTATTGGGAGTGCAAAACTTTTTCATCGTTGCATAATGGCCTCGTTTTTTGGTTCAATTCGGTTCGTCTTGTTTAATTTGATGGTTGTTTTTGGAATGGAAGGCGTTTTTTATGTTACGTGGTGGAGTTTGTGGAATTTTGGAACCAATTACTTTTTCGCCGAGTAAAAAACCTGTAAAAGTGTCCATTTTCGATGATATTGTTATTACGATCCTTTTTGTTGGTGTAAAGCTAGAGGTAGGTGTTAAGTAAGATGAAGATAGTTGGATTCAACACCCATATTTGATTTCTTTGTATTTGTCTAGCTTCTTTGTTAGTGTTTCTAATAAAGTTGCCGTTAAAAAAAAAAGCACTAAGTAGTTAGTACTGCTAGTCGTGTAACTGTTTGAAAACAGTTGTGAAAGTTGGTTTTAACCAACTTTAATTGCTTAACCGTCATCTAGAATTTGTTTTATAAACAGATTTATTAGTCTCATTTGATAGAACGAAAATACACATACAATTCCTTTATTGTTCTTGATTTATGATTTTTGTGCCTAGAACATAAATTGCTATACTCCTTATATTATCCCGATAGAGATTTCGTGCAACCCAGGCATTGATAAGGGTCGAAATACTTTATACGGAAAGTGGACTTTTACACGATATAAGCGAGTTATCCAGGATTATCACACACACCCTAATTAACTAACAAAAATGATTGTACATTTTTTTTTCTAACTGAGTCGTTGTCATTAACCAAAATGATGTTACGATGTTTCTAAGTTTTGAAATAGAATAATGTAAGATTCCTTCTCCATAATACTATTATTTAACTGAATCTTCATGTGAAAGATTTCATTCCATTGTTTTCTTTGAGTTCTAACAAACTTGTTATAACATATTCTTGCGTTTTGTAAGTGGCATATTAAACAATCAACACACCAAATATATAAGAACTACATTAAATTGCGTAGGATTCCTCCTCAACTGGGCATGATTCTCATACGAAAGCCACACCAATATATGCTTATACACACATTTTGCGAACGGTAAGTTGTATGAACAGCACCTTCAATCATGTGGCTTGTGTTGGATTATGTCCACATAAAATAATATATGTCCGGGAAATTCATTCGAGCCTATGGAGACGCACGCGTTACTACGTAGAACAATAATATTAATATATTACGTAAATGTAATATATTAATAGTGATAAGTAAACGATCGTTAATTAATATGTTACTTAACGAAATAATTACTTAAATTGTCAATTAAATGTTAATACAAGAAGACAAATTAGTAATAATAAGAAAGTTGAGTTCGGGTTTTTCCTTTTTCTACCCCTAGCTGACCGGTTATAGAATCTCACAAGGAGTGGGATTGCCTAACTTGCAAGCCAAGAAATCTAAGGCTATATAATGACCTCTTGGGGGTAAACCCAACTAGCTATTACAATATATTGTTTAACAGCAGGCCATACAACAACTAGCTAGCATCATTTTCTGTAAACCCATTCTTAAACAATAAGAGTAGTTAAATAGAAAATCTATTTGGTTTTAGTAAACTCCCACGCCAAAATGATTGTACATTTTTTTTCTCTCACTGAGTCGTTGTCATTAACCTTAATGCAACTTCATTAATTTGCATTATCAATTACAGATGTTACGAGGTTTCTAAGTTTTGAAATTAATAATGGAAGATTCCTTCTCCATATATAGCTATTATATATTATATTATTTAACGGAATCTTTATGTGAAAGATACTCCCTAATTATCTTTCATTCCTTTGTTTTCTTTGAGTTCTAACAAGGGGATATGTTTCCCCAGCGACATGTCGCTGGCGAAAAGGTTGGAATGTTGCTGGGGAAAGCATCGAATGTTGTAGTGGCAATGATGGTCATCAGTTCATCACATGTAATTTAACTAGAAAAACTACGCAGTATTTTTCCTCAATTGGGCATGATAATCATACGATATATGCTTATACACACATTTTGCGAATGTTTAAGTTGTATGAAAAGCACCTTCAATCATGTGGCTTGGTCTAGAGATATGCTCGAAAATTCGAATATTTTTACCTCGTTTGATTATTTCCGATCCCATCTTTCTTTTTGAACGGTAATATGATTACGCACCAACTAGCATGTACTGGGGAGCAAAACAAGATGAAACACAACAATTACAACAGATTACTACAAGCCGCAATTAGGTCGGTAATCCAAACTAGCCAAATAAGAGATTTTCCTATTCCTATGGAGTATCCATGAGTGAGATAGAAGTTTAACTTATTCTCCACGAGTGCCTTTATGTGGCGGTTTAGAGTCAAAACAAACACAATTTCGATATCACCATATAATCCAATTGGTAGTTTGGATCACAACATCAAAACACAATTTTGCCGTTTCATCGAGATTAACCATCTTTTAGGCCCAAAATCCATAATGTGAATTCCGAATTAAATATTTATAATTCTGGATTTTCAGATATTCTGGGTTTTATTTCTCTAATATTCCAAGTATAATTAATAGAAATATATAATAGCCTACCTGGTTTAATATTTGGGAAAATCTGCCAAAACTATAATCATGCTCTATTAAGGACTTTATTTTGCAACTTTGTTAATATTTTCTAATATTTCATTTTAATATTCGACATTAAGATTGTTTCACCTTAATTCATCGGTCCTGCTTCGAAAGAGTTTTCTAGTAAACTAAATAGATACATGTTCAAAAGAATTTGCAGACCAAACAGTTTCTGGCTTTATAATCAGAATGTCTATGTATGTCTAGTATTAAAAGCTCAAAATTTTAATTCCACAAGCCCATGAATACATGCTGCGGCATATCCGCATATAGATCATAGATCCCATCTTAACATCAAGCATAGAATTTTTTTGGGTCTCAAGAATTGTAAATTTTAATATCAATGTTGATAATTAAGTTACGATACAACTAGAAAATACAGTGGTGGTTTAAATATCTTGAAGTGACTAACTAGTGATGCATGCCAACACAATTTATTTGCTATATATGAAAGTAGCTAGCTAGTTTACTCTATGTAACTACTTGCAGCGACATTTTTCTCAGTAAGAATGCATCCGGTTATTTTTTGTGCTTAGCAATATATTCGACAAAGTTCTATGAGTCCTTTTGTCAATGTTGTTTTATGATAGAGCTAATAACATTACATTATTTAAGCATTATGCCGTGAAAAAGACCTGGGATGAAAATGTACTATTGTTTGTGGGAAATTAACTTGAACTAAATTTCAGATACACCACTTCGGTGAAAGATATGCAAGCTCAGATCATGTTAAACACAACCTTTATCAAACTCCTGCGAATCTTGCGTAATTAAAAATTTATACAAGCAGATCTTTTTTCTTTGATGCACGCTAAAATGATTGATAATGATAGTTGAAAGTCAATACGTTATTCATTCCCCTTAGCTCTAACATTAATAAATAGTCCACGTGAAGCTTCATTCGAAATAAATTATGTTAAAACTAGTACACATTAGTCACTCCTTGTACTAGTTTTAGAGTTTTGAAAAGCATGGTTACCTTGTGAATCAGACGTGTATAATTTGATGCGGGACGCGTAAACTAATTTTGATAAAACCTTAATCCAAAAGTAACTTTAGTTCAAGAGACAAGATAAGGAGGATACCTCAAGGAAATAAAACCTAATAAGAGAAAACTTTTAAAACTCACAAGTTTATGAGAAAAGATAGGTTAGAAAAATTAATTCCAAACTTAACCCTAAACAAAAGTTAAGGCACAATAATAAATTTTGGCATATTAGGCTAAACGTAATGGGACGACCTTTTGCGGTCGGTCGTCCCATGTGGCAATAAAAGGGACCTGGTCATCTCACTACGCCGACCGAAGCAAGACCTGGTCACCCCCAACCTTTGCAAAGTTAGGATCTTCTGCACGACCTTACAATTGGAGGAAGATTTCGTATTAAAAAAATTAACTCTTTCTTTTATATTTTTATTTAAAAAAAAAATAAACAATCCCCCATTCACTATAAAATCTCACTTTTTATACCATTTTTAATCACAAAACACATACATTTTATACACTTTCATTATCTTTTTTAAATGGCTTGTTCGATACCACATAGCGACGATGAAATCCAAGCTTTGGTTCAAAAACAAATTGACGAAGATATGGTTCATCAGAAAGCGATTCTGGATTTAGCCTTGCAATTTGATAATGCATGCACAACTAAAGAAGATCTTAGAAAAGCATACGAGAAATGTAATCACATTCCACAAGAGAGCCGTGCTTTGATCGACACTTTCTTAAAAGAAGGTTCTGATAAAGATTACGAGCTAAATCTTTCTATGTACAGAAAGGCGGCAAAACTAGAAAAATAAATGAATGCTAAGTTAGCTTGGATACATAAAAAATACAACCACTGCTCAGAAACCCATATAGGTGGTTCGTCATCACAGACACATGAAATTGGTGAAGTATACCTTACTGCGGAAGAGTTACATCAACTACATCTAGATGAAGAAGCCTTAAGAGAAACACTAGAAGAACAAACAATGGATGAAAAGGCACGGGAGGAGAAGATTAGGCAAAAACAAGCTGATGATGATGAATACTTTATGGAATTTGGGGTGATGAGAATTGATTCAGATTACGAGTCATCAGATTAATAAACTAGAAACTATTTTAGTGTAATGTTGTTTTAATTTATTGTTTTAAATAAAGTATTGTATTTTAAATTCCGTTATTATATTTTCAAATTTTGAATTCCAACGGCTAGTTTTTCGTTATAAATACCCCCACCATCTCCTTATTATATCACACAACTTCTTATCCAACTATCCAGATGGATTCCAATTTCACTAACAAAAATGATCCATGGGAATACAGTCTTGATATAGACGATTCTTATCTCCATTTAACACCTGTTCTGAGTTCGTCTAGTAGCGCACATGTTGAACCATCTCCATACACCCCGAATCCAGTTACCATAATACCCGGTCTTGTGGGTGTTGTTCAGCTCTCTTATTGAAGTATGTGTTGAATATCTTCCTCAACCCCAAAACCCAGTTAGATAAATACCGGCACCTGCGGGTCTTGTTCAGCGAGCCAAGCTGCTTAAAGAAAATGTATTTATTCTTGATCCGGATGGGGCTTTAATGTCGACACAAGAATATATGCAGAAAGTTGTTGAGGATGTGGGTGAGGATGTTGATTTTAACAGTGGGGCGTGGGTTAGCGTCACTAACTATGTGAATGCTTTTGGTGGCACTGTAACTGGATGTTTGGGAGACATCGACAACTTTCTTAAAAAGGAAAAACTTGAACAAGTTGTTGTAATAGTGAAGTCTTGTTATCCGAATGCTCTTGGAGATTTAAGTGTGACTCTAAAAGATCTATCGGGTACAGTACCTGGAACAATACACTACAAAGTCCTTGATGTGAGTAGTTATGAAAATGATATTACAGTAGGAGCTGTTATGATACTTGCCAATGTCTCAGTTTTTACTCCTAAACCATCAAAACATTACCTTAACATTACAAAAAGAAATATGGTTGAGGTTTTCCGTAAGGATACGGTTTCATTAGCTTAACATTATGTTTATTCAATTCGATAATGTAATTTACAATTTCGTTAATGTAATTTTCATTCCATAATGAATTTTCAATTTCCATAAAGTAATTTTCAAAATTGAAATCAAACAACTATATTTCAACGGATATATTCGAATTTAGATGTTTTAAAACGTCATATCTGGTTGTATTCTATAAATTACGTCAAGTTTATGTTTTTTATTTCCGTAATTTTTTTTTCGTCTGTTTCTTCAGTGTAATTTTATTTCCGTATTTTAATTTATAAAATGTTTATTATTAAGTAATGTTTTAAAAAAACTCAAATTTGTTGGGTGTCCTCTGCGGTCACCACTACCTGCTGTTTGTTCACCTAGTGTGGTCTAAGAGAGTTAAGTGAGTTGGGCGTGACGTGGACGTGTCTCTCTGCGGTCACCACTACAACATAGATGCCAAGAGAAACAAACCCATATATCGAGGGAGTTATTAGTGTTGGATTATGGTAGTCGAAAGCACGAATACATTACGAATATTTATGAGCCTATTGGGGGCACACACGTTAATACACGGAGAACACGTTTTATACTTCACGGTTTTTATAATTCACAAGGACTATAAATGAACATCACTCGACCCCAAGGGTGGCCGGTTTCCTATGGAGGATTAAGAGGGGGTGTTTGTTCGATTAGTGAATAAGGAGAGCAAAAGAAAAGAGAATTGTGTTGGGACTAGGACTTGTATCCTAGTTGAATTTGGCTTGGGATAAAGGGTTATAAATACCCATCACCCCATACATTCATTCCATGCGACACACATTGCTGTTAAACCTTTTCTTTGCTCGATCTCCTGGTTCTTTCTTTTGTCAGCCGAGTTCCATTAAACCGATCAAGGGTTTGTTCGAGTTTTGGTTTAACCTCATTACTATATTCGGTTAATACTTTTAAGGTTTAATCGAATTCACTTGCTCTTCCAAGTTAGACGATCAAGGTTTGTATACGAGGTGTTTTGTTAATCTACTGTTTCGAAGGTTAAAAATCCTAAAAGGATTTCGGGTTTTTGCACTTATTCGGTCCAGGTTAATTCGGTTGTATTAGGGTTTTGTAAACCCTAATCCGGTTCTTGTTTATTCGGTTATTAGCTCAAGGGTTTGCGTGGTAATCGGGATTGATACAAAGGTTGTTAGTTAGTGAAGTTAAGCCTAGCATAGCTTAACGTGTTCGGTTGACGTGACTGTGTGAGCAACCGTAGAGGCAATTATTTTAGTTGCTTGTTTCGTTTTCTTGATCATATTAACAAAAGGTACACGTTTCTATTTACCTTTTATATTGTGTTAACCATATGCTATTACTAGGTCTTATCCGCTGCGTACTCGTGGCTAAACTAGTTACCTAGGTATTTAAATCCCAACATCTTTCACACCGACTAATATAATGTTTTTCTCTACATTAATGTACATGAGACTTTTAATCATCCAATAAAATGTTTGTAAACTCATTTGACACTTTCTACTTGTAAATCTATGAATAATCTAAGCTTACTTATTTATTACCTTTACTTAAGAGTTTCTAATTTTCAATGTCATAAAATACCAACGAAGTTTTAAAATTGTCCCGACTTCACCAACGAACTAAATTTCGTCCTACCTACACCAACGAACTTTCTAATATTGTTCTAATATCACCCATATCATAAATTATGACTGACACCGTGGCAGTCACCATCCAAGCTGGACCGGTTTTTTCTTTTTTCTGACACCTTTGTGGGTCCCACCGTTAATATTAACACATAATTTTGAGATGAAGCAAATATATAGATGTAACAAAAATAATTTATTAGATACCCATAAGGAATCAAAAACATTTTTAATAAAAGGGTCAATGTCATAACAAAAGTCAATGCCAAATCTTTACCCTTTCTTCTCCACTGCTACCTTTCTTCTCCACCCAAATACATCTTCATTTTTTCAGGCGAGACCTCTCCACCAAGTGAGCGAATCCCAGACATATTTGACGCTGTTATACCAAGATGATGACGATCCATGGATCCGGACTAGTGATTTCACCAAGTGGCGCTATCGAGAGATGCAACGTATATCGGGTGTCGAGCGAGATATTGATGCAGGATGCTTTAATCTCGATTCACAACGAGCGAGACATAAGCTTTCTAACCATGTATTTTGTCAAATCTGTTTTGCATCGATGCATCATTAAGCAACATCAATTCACTAAAAAGATCTTTGATTTACTCAAAAATCAACCTGTGGAAATCAACGTGCTTTAAAACCATGTTTTTTGTCAACTCTGTTCTGCATCGATGCATCATCAACCAACATCAGATCCCTGAAAAGGTCTTTGATTAACTCAAAAATCAACCTGGGGAGCAACGTGGCATCTTTAAAGCTCATATGTTCATATGGCCATCGTAATATGATGGATCCATACGTATAAAGATAGTTCAAGAGTAGTTGTTAAACAATCCTAAGCTAATCGAGAAACCTTTAGAACAAAACATCATCGGATTTAACCCGATATATCCTTCGTTTTCAGGAAGTGACATTACATTCTTCCATTTTTAACTTTTGTAGATCTAAAAGTTGAGGGGGTGAAGAAGGAGGGCAGGGAAAAAGAATAATGATAAAAATAAAATAATAAATGACGTGGATAACTAGCCGGTCATATTGGTGATATTGTCACATAACAAACAAGTTCGTTGGTCTAGTCGGGACGAAAATTAGTTCGTTGGTGAAGTCGGGACAATTTTGAAACTTCGTAGGTATTTTATGACATTGACCCTTTCTATTTTTATTTTAGTATTAACTATCTTTAATTATCATTAGTAAGTTTGCTATAAGTTTAGATAAAGATACGTTTTGGTATAAATGTAGTTAATATTTTTTTGCCAAGGTTTGGTTCCATAGTAAGTGGGAGATGAGCTTTCAAAATTAAGAGTGAGAAGCTCTTATCATGTAAGATGAATAGAGTATACATTGCCCATCCAAGAGTGGGCCAAATTGAAGCTGTAATCTAATGGTAGGCCAATTACACATCCATTGAATCCAACTCCAATTTGCGCTATGCATTTAATCAATATATAGAGGAAGAATATGTAATCCACTCAATCAATCATCAGCTTCTTGAATTGGCAACAACTAACATCAAGATTTATGTATCTGACCCCCTTCTACTTGTGGGGTTATCTTTTTATTTTGCATCGTGTAGGTTAAATTGTTAGATCACCAATGATATAATGTGGACTGTAACTACGTATAAAGCGCATAAGCCAAGCAGGCAGCGTGCGATAAATCTTAAAAAAAAGATGTAGGGAAATGATTGTTTGTAGAAGACATGATAAAGTTTTTGAATGTTCGTATAAACGTATTCCTACTTGTTTCTTGTTGAGTCTAACCTTTTCCCGCTTCTTGCTAGGTATATTCATACGTTCCCCGTTTTTTTAGTTTAAAAAGGTCTTAAACACATAATGAGTAGACCTCGTTTGAGTCTGTGTGACGGTGCGTTCAAACGCCGTGGATTAGTGGCCAAAAAGTCGGAAAACATGATTACCAAAAAAAAAGTACAGCATAAACTAATGACGGTTAATTAAGGTAGTCCTAATCAATACAAGGTGATTTGAATTTTAACGGTGTCACTAGTGATGCCAAAATTGGCCTCTTCGGCGGTTGACTTGATCGTATGTTCAAGGAGAGTTTTATCTCAAAGCATAATGATGTGTTCTTTCACCATATTTTATTCTTTTGATTAAGAACTACATCTTTGAAATAAATTTCACTGTAGTATAATTAAGGATGGAAGTTTTTTTTCTCACCATAGATTGAAGTTTATATTGTGTTAACCATATGCTATTACTAGGTCTTATCCGCTGCGTACTCGTGGCTAAACTAGTTACCTAGGTATTTAAATCCCAACAATTAGCATACATGTTCCACCTAGATATCAGGCACTTATTTCTCTCGAACAAAATAACTATCCAAACACCCCTTTTGTGTTCTTCACTTTCTTGTCCGCATCAGTCACCCTTATTTGAAAAGAAGTCGACCCAGGTTCTCATGTGTAGTTGCTTCATCTAACTCATGAAACTTTATTCAGTGAACCTTTTCGGGGGTAGCTTTGAACTCCACATTAACTCGAGTGCTCTCTTCATATTTTTTTTAACACGCCTAGCACACTCCCAAGAGTACACATGTGACATTAAATGTCGGGTTATGAAATCCACATTATCAATCATTAAGTCCTCTATTAAAATATTAAACTTTTCTTTGTTTGTCCATGAAATCATTACTGGATTCATAAACTCAACAATCATATTCAACCCATAATTTAAATCATGAAAGTTCATTCCTTGACACATTTGGAATCCGTGCTTTCATACTCGTGATTGTTCAAAACCATAAAATCATTTGTGTTCTCTGGTACATCAGTCGAGTCTTCCAGACTAGTTTATCAACATAAACATCACATTTATTTTCAACTTCAACAACGATCTTGGGTTTCAATAACTTATCTTCATAAGACTTTAAAACCACAACTTCATTTGTTGTTATTGTTGGGATATGTACATATATCAAATAATTTATGTCCGGAAAATTACGTGAGCCTATGGGGGCACACACGTATACACAGAGGATACGTTTATTAATGTAATTAATATATTTATTGTATATTAATTATATTAAAATACTTCACGAAATAATTAAACGGTCTCTAATTACAACGTTAGACGTTAGAACTAATTAATAAATATTAACAAGTGAGGGACTTGTTAGTAGAAAAACCTAACCCGTGGGGTGTTGGTTGTGACCGGTTAAACAAGGAAAAAAGGAAGGGCCCGAATGTCGTTTCTAGAAAATAAGAGGAGGTGTTTAAGCATGACTTGAAGAACAAGTCTTGGGCTATATAAACCCTTTCCTCATTCATTCGATGATGAGAGTTTTTTAGAGAAAAAAATCATACGACGTAAATACGATTAATATTCCCTAAACAAGTCGGTCGATAATTGCATACCATAGAGGTTATCTACTTTGGTAACTTGGTCGGTTTTCGCGTTGTTTTATTTATTATACACACGCGTATATTTAAGACGGTGTATTCGTTAATTGGTAAAAGGTACGCGTTATTGATCCCTTTGTTAATTACATAATTCTATACGTGTTTATCTTTTTCGCTGCGTACTCGTGATATATTTAATGGTTAAATAGATGTAAAAACCCAACAGTGGCATCACGAGCCATCGTGTAGAATTTGTAGTTACAAGTAATAAAATTTAACAAAAAATTAGGGTTCTTGATTAATTTTTTAAGCCCTTTGGGCGTATTTATGCATAAAGATTCGATCTTTATGTATAAAGTATCAATCTTTATTGGTTATAAAATTAATTAGACGAATTCTAGGTTGTATGAAATTTTATAAGATTAAAACTTGATGTGTTTAATTGTTAATTGATCGGTTTTATGTTTAATATTAATTGTTAATTCGGCATCCATGATAAATACATGCAATTCATCATGGAGGGATATGAGATATAAATCTTGTTAATTGTTAAAGATTTTATGCAAATATGATGATCAAGAATTAAAACATTGACATTAAAATTTGTTTTGGTAAGATCCGCGACTTTAAAAGCTAGGGAAGACCTTGGCTATGTCTTAATGGGGCCTAAAAGTTGCTTAAATTTTATGTGCTATGCGGTATATATTTGTATATGGCTTACGCAATCGATTATGTCGATGGACGTGGCCGGAGTCATTGGACGAAGGAGCCTTGTATGAATATATACATGTTTTAATTATTAGATAATTTGGATCATAATTGATATTTGCATGACTTAATTGTTAAGTGTTGTTTTTGAATAAGTGTTATGTGTATTAGTTTTATGTTTATATTGTTTTATTTTAAGTTTTTTCTCAACAAAATGAATCCCAACCAACCATGGATTACCGGTATGCTAAACGACCCACAAAACCAAATTACGGGCTCGTCTTCGAATCCGACCAACAATCGACTCACTTTTCATCAATTCCCATAACACCAAATGCCTTACTATCCCAACTTCCAAAACCCATATGCTAATCCCGACGAACAAATGCTATTTAACCAATGGAAAATGCAAATGCAATATAACCAATTTTCTCAACAACAACAACCAAACTAAGCCACTGTTTCCCAACCACAATCCGACCAACAATCTTCCCACCTACAAAACAAAGACGAAGAAGAAGAAGAAGACGAGGCGGTCCTGACCCCGACGTTGAAAAAAACAAAAGGAACCCGCTTGAAGAAAATAGCGAAGAAAAGCAGAGAACCGTAAGCCGAACGGACACGAGCTCGAAATTTGTGGACCCAAGGCGAGGAGTTGCTTTTCGCGGAAAGTTTCATTCAAATATCCGAGGATCCAAAAACCGGTTCGGATAAAAAAATGATACGTTTTGGTATAAAATTCTTGACGTATACAATGAAGAACCCAAGAAACACGGCTACCCGCGTCATACCAAGAACATGTTGACAGGAAAATGGACTCTAATGAATCGAGATGTAGGAAAGTTAAATTCGTTAGTGCAAGAAACGCTTGTTATGAGTGGAGAGAATGATGAAGATTGGTTGACGAGGGTACAAATATTGTTTTTAAAAAACTCTCACGGGTTCGGAATTTAAGTCAAGATGCTGCTTATTTTTGAAAGACAAGCACAAGTTGAAAAATTCCGAATCGACATTGGCAAGATGAAATCGTTTTTGTGTTACCGACGAGGAACCCGAGCATTTTGGAGAAGACCCGTTGCCGCGGCCACCCGGGGCACATCGAATTGCTAAGAGTCAACGTTCGTCTAACTCGACCGCTAGTTCTGGTTCAAACCCGGCAATGTTTCAAGAAATGATGCAAGAACAATACGTGTTAGACCGCAAGGCAAAGATGAAGGTTATCGAGCGAGAGGCAAATGCGAGAGTTAATTATACAATTCTCAAAAGATTTCTAAGGACTTGCGAGTGCTCCAAATCGACACACGCGGGATGGATCCGGTCGACGCGGATATCATTAACGCCCAAAAAGCACGAGTCCAGGCGTTATATCCCCCACAAAACTAGTCAACTTTATGTATTTTTATGTTTACGTTTTTTATTTCTATGTAATGTTTTTTTTATTAATGTAATGTGTTTTAATTTTAATGAAATTTATTTTAATTATATTGTGTATGTTTTATTTTATGTAAATGAAAAAAATAGGCCAACGACACCACATTTTCTGGTTAGCCTAATGGATACCGCACAAATGTGGGTACTAAAGAATTCTGGTGCCATAGGGGTTTTTGCTGACGTGACAATACTTTTTGGCTATGGCACCAACACAACGACACGAGGATATCCAATGCTCTTAGAATCTCTAATAATCTCTTTTAATACAGCTTAATTTATAGCGCTTAAGCTTATATAGTTTATGCAGAAAATAAGTTTATTGTATTGTGTTGATAAAACTTCTAAGTTAGACTTATTAGTTAGAATCCCTCTTTTTTATGTACTATACGACTAAAATGCTTTGTGTACGTCGCATAATTATTACATCAAATAGTGTTCACCTCTTGTCGATGGAGGTCGTGAAGTACGTCGCAATGTATTGTCAAGAGATAATGATGTCACAACAATACAAGTTCGCAAGCTTGAACGCTATATAGAGACAGTGTTTTAAAAATGTTAATAACATCAAACTCTCTTATTCTTTTTGTTTATAAATGATCATAATTGTTTGATTTGTGATTAAAATTTGTATTCAATCACTTTTTATTTCATCTATAGAAAATTATAAGCATTGGAACGGAAAAAACACGAGAATTGGATTAATGAAGTATACAAAGTATTGATGCCAGGACAAAACTACGGCGTAGTTTCCACGACGGGACTACGCCATAGTTCAGTAAAGACCCAAATGCCTAGAAGAAACTATGACGTAGTTAGCACCAATGGCTACACCGTAGTTATCATGAGTCATCAAAAGGATTATACGCTTAGTCATAATTACGGCGTAGTTAGCCACTTTGGCTACGTCGTAGTTACAATTGGCCATCAAAAGGAAAATCTGCATCAACTAACTACGACGTAGTTCACACTCACAACTACACCGTAGTTGGGTCAAAAACTATAAATAGAGGCCCATACCCTGCACATTCATATCATTCATTCTAAGAGGAGTTCCACGGATCTTTTAGGGGTTCTGTAAGAGGAAGCATTCGGCCACATTCGTTCCTAGTTCGAGGGAGAAATTCACTTTACTAATTTTTGTATTAATCATTCATCATAGAGATTGTAAGATTATAATGTTTATTTAATCCAAGAATTCCTTTATTATGATTTATATTATCTATACTATGAGTGGCTAAGCACCTTAAGTGCTAGCCTTGTTATGATATTGTTATAGTTTTCATGATTGTTTCTTGTTGAATTATTACTTGTTTGAGCATTAAGTCATATTTTCCCGACTCCTCACAAGTAACCCATAATCAACTTCGACCACGGGATTGTTCGTTCATGGAATGGTTAAAGATAAAGATCGAGCACACAAATGTCAGTAAAACTATAAAGAATGCGATGCTTAACGAATAGATCCTTGATAGTTTTAAGGAAGAGTCAGATTCTTCAGGAATTAGTAAAGACCCATATTCAAGGGATTTAGAAGAGTACAAGTTGGTGTTTGATAATGAGATTGCATAGTTGGCAAATGAATACGAGCTAAGCATAGGAAAGCAGGGGTACATCCTGGACGACATATGGGAAAAATAGGAACAAGTCCATGGGGAAACAAAATACCCATGGCACGATGAAGGATTTAAAGATGAAGAACGATAGGAAAGTGGTTTAGACGAGAAGTACTATGACCCTCTCAAGTGTGTGTAGAAACGTTTAAGGTAAAACGGTACTCATTCGAGGTCGGGAAAAGTTTCCTCTGTGTAACCAAACTGTTAGAGGTTATTTTGCCATTAGGTTGGGCAAACGGGTCAAGGTTCAAAGGAATGATCCAGAAGGAAATGGACACGGGAGGAAGTGTCCAAAGGGAGACGTAGGCCCGACTTGAGTCTAACTTAAAGACTCGTTATTAAACAAAAGTGCTTGCCAGGAGACAACCTATAACACCCCTATTTTTGACATATAGCAGCGGAAGCTAATATTAGCAATCTATAACACCCTCATTTTTGACATATAGCAGCGAAAGCTAATCTGGGGTATTATTTCATAGTACAACAGTCATAATTATAGAAGACGACTCAAAAGAGACATTTTTAAAAGATAAGTTATCATTCGTTATTTCATCAGAGTTTTTACAAACAGAGGTCCCAAAATCTACATGAAAACATAAAGTTTGAAAGATAACAATTTAGCCATCTTCAAGTCCGTGCCACTCCGTGCCATAAGTTGCTCAAATACCTGAGATATTCATGCTAAAAAAGTCAACACAATGGTTGAGTGAAATTCATAGGTTTATATTAAACAGTTTGAATACAAGTTCAATAGTGGGTTAAGTTGTTATACACCCATAAGTGTAATAATTTCAATGAGTACAATTATTATAGAAAACAGTATTATTGCCCGAAGCTCATGCACCGAGACCTTGAGATAATCAATAATCACAATAAATTGCCCTAACGGGTGCCTTTGCCAAACACCCGCATAGTGTTTCAAATGAAGTGCGTTTGGTTACCAGAAAGTATAGGTTCACCAACGGGGAAGCTCAGTCCCAAATAGATCTATTCACAGCATTTGCGCTTACTCCGAAAAGTAATTAACGATTCATGATAGTGGGGTCTTAATGGCAAAAGTAAGGACTTAGGCAATAATATATCAGGATAGCATACAGTTGGAAAAATACTCGTATTCATGGTTTATAGCATGTATCCCCCTCACGGGTTTATGAAAACATTAGAAGATTTAAAATGCGAGGCTATGAACTCACCTTAACAGGGGAAATCTGATTGATGGCAAAAGTATATAAAGTGAAAGTAACAGCTTCGTCACGCAACCTGGGGTAATATGTCAAGTCTTAGTGTGATGGTTTATGTTTCAAAACTTTATAAAGGTTAACATATTACTTTGATTTATTAATTTATGGAAATATTGTATCACTGTTCGGGCCATCATAATTCAGAGGTCATGTAGTAAACGTTTGAGGAGCCAGGACACTTTAAATCGTAAATCTAGCAAACTCGTCAAAACGTATACCCAAATGAAACTCCTCACATGAAGCTCCCTAGTAACGTGATACGATAAGATTTTAAGTTTCTTCAAAAGTTAGTCGATGATAAATTACGTTAAATATATAATGTAATTGTTTTATAATGCGCCGATCGATGATTAATAACGATTAATGTGTCGGGTTTTAATAAAATCGAGTTTTATAATATTAATATATAATTTTATAATTTATATAAAAATATTATATTTTATATTTTTAAGTTTGCAAAAATGGCAATATATACCCTTGGTTTATAAACTTTTACAAGTTTAGTCCTTTATATATAAAGTATATATAATTTAAACCTTTAACTTTAGAACTTGGCAAAATAGGTCCTTATAGTTATAACTTTGGAATAATGACATTTTCAGCCCCTCTAGTTATAAATTTCAGAAAGTTACGATATATACCCCTTGCATGGAAATAATTTACAAATCAAGTCCAAAAAGCCATGCAAGCTTATTTTAGGGTTCCAAATGATATTTGCAGGTTATAGCTTATTAGAATAAGCTAAAATAAGATGTTCTAACGTAACAAAAGTTTAGAAAAAGGATTCGTTAGCTAGAAAATCAAAACGGGTCATTTTTAGGGTTTTAATAAAAAACGCATGGGTTTGAGGATTCAAGGCTTTAACAAGAGTTCATATATGATCTTAAGAGTATTATGAACATTCTAATACAGATTATAAGCTTATTGAACAAGATTTTGAGCTTACTTGAGCTAAAATGGGTCAAAATGGGGTTTTCGGGTTCGTACGCCTAGTAACGACTTCAAGGGACTTCACCTGATCCTTCTTGGTCTGATTTAAGACTCCTCACCTGATCCTTCTTGGTCTAATTTAAGACTCCATTTGAGTGTATGATGAAATTTGAGGTGTGATTGAAGAATGTGTGTGTTTCGGCTATATATAGGGTTCAAAACCCTTGGTGCCCAAGTTTTCTTGGTGGCTAAGGGTTAAGGGCTATAGATAGATGACTAAAGAAGGCTAGATGGTGAGTATGGTGAGCTATAAAAATAGCTAGGCAAGGTGGAAGTGTGTTGGAGGGGTTTATGAAAGTTCGGCTAGAAAGGGTGATAAAGAGGTGATGGAGGTGCTTGTAAGGTGCTTGAGGTGCTAAGAAAGCTAGCAAGGAGGTGACAAGGTGAGGTACTAGCTAGTTTGGTTTAAAAATGGGTAAAAATAAAGAAAAAAGGTGTCGGGTTTGTTTTATTTTGGGTTAGGGTTTAGTGTTTTAAAATGTGGATTAGGGTTAGGATTAGGGATATATTACGGTTTAGGATTAAGGTTTAGTGTTAAGATTAGGGTTAGGATTAAGGATTAGGGTTTAGTTTTAGGTTTAGGGTTTAGTTTTAGGTTTAAAAGTCATGCATTAAGTGCTTGTATCTTGTGTTAAAGCGGTGGTAAAGTTTAAACATGATTTAGGAGCTTAAATGACCTAATTAGGTTTTTAGGTATGATTAGCTTGTACATTGTGCTTTAGAAAGTTGTAACTTGATTTAGGAGGGAAAAGATATTCAAATATGGTGCATTGTACACTTGTACACATGCTTTGAGGTTGCCACATGAGTTTATATGTTATAATTACTATAATTAGGGTTTGGGATTGTGAATAAACGTTAACGTTTAATGCTTGTTTTGATATAACATTTTGAAAAGTACGTTAAATGAATAATATACTTGGTAAAAATCATATTAAGATATAGACTTGACATATTAGGATGTTTATATGATATAAACATAGATATAGATGGCATTGGTAGAGGTTGCGTGAGCTCGTTTACTTTAGAGATGCAAGTTACGTTGCATAATGAGATAAAGCAAAAATTTTCCCTGTAAAAATGTAGTATATAAAGTGCATCTAATTTAATAGATGGATATTACAGTGCATATAATTTAATAGATGGATAATTACATTGATGTAAATTACGGGTTGTTATACATTGATGGATAGTCCCTCATCTACATAGTAAAAAAAATTGAAATCCAAGTACATTGCTACTAATTAAGATTTCACAAAAAGTTGGAAAATAAATAGATCACTATTTGTTTTTCACTGGTTATGTAACACTTACAATGTTGTCAAATCCAGTGGGTGCATCGTGATTTATTTCTGAACAAGACATTAATGTAATGTTGTCTAATTCAGTGGGAGCTACAAGGTTTATTATATTGTTAATAACCCATATTATTTCTCGCTTGTCTTGAGATAATGCATAATTTTCCAACTATAGACACTCATGGTTTTAAGGATAGTCGTGCATTATTTCTTATTAAACAAAGTGGTACTATATCTACTTGTAACGCTAATATCTATGACACTATCATATTGTCCATATAAACAAACGAACGCGTGTTGTTTGACTACATGTATGATGTTGTGCCACGCATAAGTGGGAGAAATCTTTATTGTGTGCAAGGTACAACACATGACAAAAACAATATGATTAAAGGTTCTCTTGGCCGTAAGGTAAGAAAAAATATGTCGAGATATGAATTAAAGACTACTTCAAGTAACGTGTTTATGTGTTTTTGGAATGTCCAAAATAATAAAGTAATCTTGATTTAAAGACTACTTCGAGTAAAAGGTTTATGTGCTCTTGGAATGTCCCAAATAATGAATTAATCTTGTTTAACTTGGAATTACTATTGAAGTCAAGAGTTGATGTTTAGAATTACTTTAGTTAAATATGTTTATGTTTAATGTAAATTAATAAACAAGAAGTCCTTTAATTGTTGAAAGACTTATAACATAGAGTAAGTTATATCTTCTGGCTATGACATGAACAAAAGTCCTTGAATTGTTCAAAGGCAAAATAATATATAGTTAACATGTACTCCCTCCGTCCCAATTTACTTGTCCATGTTTGACTTTTTGGGTCTTTTTTTATCAACTTTGACCTTAAATAATTTTGTTTGTGTTATTTAGTATATGATGCAAAATATATGAATGGATTGAATTTTAAATGTATATTCCATTGGTATAATTTTCATCAAGTCTTATATAACACAAAAAAAATTATTTAATGTCAAAGTTGATAAGGAAAGACCCACAAAGTCAAACAGGGGCAAATAAATTAGGACAAAAGGAGTATATCTTTTGAAAAGATATGTACATAGAGTTCTTGAACTAGTTAAAGCCGTATACATTATTGCATGCAAATAGGTTTTTAGATACTAAATTTTCAATTTGGTTTGAA
>BQNB010073501.1:0-32095 GCA_026074375.1 Tanacetum coccineum
ATTTTTTTTGATATTGAATATCCTAAGATACCCAATGATGATGAGAGAGTAGCTAATGATCTAAATAAAGGTAAAAGTCAGGGGCGGAGCCAAGATTTCACGTTAAGGGGGGCCTAAATTTTTTATACCCGCGACATAATTCAAAGAAATACAACAACGCATGATGATCTACCAAAATAAATTAAGAACCAAATAGACAGTGTAATGACATTAAGAAACTAGTATCTTCTAGTACGGGACATAATCAATTAACATATGAAATCTAATGAGTAATGACCTTGTGACCTGCAAGTGACGCAAAATAGTTAATATATAAAAGGATAAACTTTATGTTAATGAAAAAAAGAAACATTTCAAGAGTAACAAGAAATTATACCTTGCGTTTCTTCATCATCTGCACACGACGTTGTGATTTGGAGTAAAAATCATCTATTATTTTCTCATTACAAAGGGTACTAACAATCTCCCTTTCAATGCTAAGAATCATGCTACTCTTAAGGAAGTCATCACCCATGGTACTACGAAGTCTTGTTTTCATAAGTTTCATATTTGAAAATGCTCTTTCAAATGTTGTCGTTGATACATGGAGAGTTAATATGAGACAAATTAACCTATCAATAAGAGGATACATTTTTGACTACTTAGTTTTCCGCAAACCTCTATACAATGCTGAAAGTGAACTAACATTCTTCAATTCAGGATCACTATCTAGCTTAAAATGTTGCAACTCAAGTCTCAACTCAATTCTCTCTTGTTCGGTAAAATCCAACGGATAGTACTTTGTAACTAATTTACATATGTCATCAGCGTTGAAAGACTTCTTTGGATCTAAAGTAACACTATTATTCAACTCTTGCAATTGACTATCTATAGCAACAATAAACACATCAACCCGATAATGATGCTCCACAGTCACATCATCTTTCTTATTACGAGACCGAATTATATCTCTGTACGTTGCGCTCATATCAGGAACCGGGATGTTATATTTATCACAAAAGCAAACAACTTGATCTATAAGTGATTGCCACCCATCATCCCTTAGTTTTTGAATTAAAGTCTTTGTTGTAGAGACCAACGTCAACGCATTGACAATATCTTGAGACTTATTTTGCAAAAATTTGCAAAGCTTGTCTGTAATCTCCATTATTTTCTTCATAAGATGCAACACAAGAACAAAATCAAATGATAATAAATGTGTAAGAGCATATTTAGCATCACCTTTTTGAGGACCAGTAGACCGTCCAATACAAATGTCATTCAATACCTCATGAGTTGGACCAAATAATCTCACCAAACTACAAATAGATTTGAAGTGTAAACTCCATCTTGTATCTCCAGGCCTTTGTATATTTTGCATTTGATTAGCTCCTCTTCCGCCCTCAAGTTCTCCTATTTTAGCTAGATGTGAAATTTCAGCAAGTTGAGCATCTTGTAATTGATCATTACGCTTAGTTGAAGAACCTATGACATTAACAATGAAGTTCAAATGTTTAAAAAATGTATGCACTTCAGAAACATCTTTCGATGCCGCAACAAGAGCTAGTTGCAATTGATGAGCGAAGCAATGTACATAATAAGCAAAAGGACATTCGTTCAAGATTAATGCTTGTAGCCCATTCCATTCTCCGCGCATATTACTAGCTCCATCATAACCTTGACCTCGAATATCTTGAACATCAAGTTTAAGATGAGATAAAGAAGATAATATCTCATTTTTTAAAGTCAGTGCATTCGTATCTTTAACATGAACCAAGTCTAAAAACCTTTCTTTAATAAACCCATTTCGATCTACAAATCTCACAACAATAGCCATTGTATATTTTGCATTTGATTAGCTCCTCTTCCGCCCTCAAGTTCTCCTATTTCAGCTAGATGTGAAATTTCAGCAAGTTGAGCATCTTGTAATTGATCATTACGCTTAGTTGAAGAACCTATGACATTAACAATGAAGTTCAAATGTTTAAAAAATGTATGCACTTCAGAAACATCTTTCGATGCCGCAACAAGAGCTAGTTGCAATTGATGAGCGAAGCAATGTACATAATAAGCAAAAGGACATTCGTTCAAGATTAATGCTTTTAGCCCATTCCATTCTCCGCACATATTACTAGCTCCATCATAACCTTTACCTCGAATATCTTAAACATCAAGTTTAAGATGAGATAAAGAAGATAATATCTCATTTTTTAAAGTCAGTGCATTCGTATCTTTAACATGAACCAAGTCTAAAAACCTTTCTTTAATAAACCCGTTTCGATCTACAAATCTCACAACAATAGCCATTTGCTCTTTCTTAGATTCATCTTGAGATTCGTCGACTATCAAACAAAACTTTGCCGTCCCAATCTCGTCTCGAATGGCTTCTTGTACCTTCATAGCAAACATTTGCAATAGTTCTTTTTGAATATCCGGTGAAGTATACTTGGCATTTTTAGGAGCCTTTTCTAGCACAACTCTAGCGACATCCTTGTTATATAAAGCAAGAAGTTTTACCAATTCTAGATAATTTCCTCTGTTTAATGAAGTGGGTCGTTCATCACCGCCCCTCAAAGGACATGTTTGTAATGTAAGCCACTTAGTAGAGTCGATGGTTACTTTAAGTCGTAATCTGTTGTCCATTATTTCTTGTTCCGTTTGCTTATCTATCACATTCTCTATGTGACATACTTTATTTTTCAAATCTTCATAGCATCTCACAGAAAAATTATGAGCCGAGGCAGGAGTCTTACCTTCATGACTCACGAAAGGACAATCTTTTCCACTATTAACCTTTCTCCAATTATTGAATCCTTTAGCAGTAAACGTGTCTGAACCCGCTCTCCCTATAGGCTTCCTACCAAAAAGATAACATGGGAAACAAAATGCGGCATCTTTTGTATCCGAGTACTCCAACCACCAGAATCTCTTAAACCACGCTGCTTGGAAGCTACGCTTATGAAAACCACAAGGACTAAGAGGATAATGTGCTTTAACAAGTTGATAAGGTCCGAGCCTAATATAAGTTCTTCTAATCTCACCTTGTTGGTTACTTGGATAACTCGACAATGGAGGTCGAACGCCTGGATCACGAATCAAAGATTCTAATCTGACCTCATCCGTATTCAATGTAGTATTTGTTTCAGGTTCTACTCGAGCTCTAGGTGACTCTTCCATAATATTATCACTATTGGTGTGATTTTGAGTTTGAGGTTCAGCTTGTGTTTCGGGCTCATGAACAACATCTTTTATTGGCTTGAAAAAAGAATCGATTGTTCTCTTCTTGCTCATGAGTGATATTCTGTAATAAAAATAACCAACAAGCCAATAATCAACATTCTGAAAATCTTAATAAACAATCTGTTACATTATTTTAAGGAATAAATTTGTTGCCAATTAGTAAAACTGGAACTTCACAAATAACAAATAGCAAGTGATAACTAATAAACACACAATGATTCATGTGATCAATGATCCTATGATCATACATACTGCATACATACATTACTACTGATACTAACTATTTACTTTATTGGAATTTTGACAATTGATAAAAACTAGAACAATAGAACATAACATATAACAATTAACAAGTAATAACTAATAAGCAATGAAGCAAATAACAATGAACCAATTAATAGTATTCAATTCATATTAATGTGAAAAAAATACTCGTTCAATGCCTTTATATACGAATCATTCCAAACAGTAAACACTTGCACAAATAACAATTTTGATCATTAAAAACTAAATAATAAAGACCATTAATTACCTTATTTTGATGACTGAAAATTTTGATCGGCTGGGTTGGTTATTGAGGTTTGGTTACTGAGAGAATGATCACAATTCACATTGACGATTGATTTGCTACTTTGTTGACTTTGTTCTTTTTTTTTCAAGTCAGAATAATAAAGAAAATTGAACCGTATCATTCAGATTGGGAGGGGCCGACTATATAATATCCTAAAATAAGTGGGCTTTTGGGCTATATAATATGGACTCCTTGGGCTAGTTGGGGGGGGGGGGGGGGTAGCACCCGCTAGCCACCCCTTCCCCTCCGCCCCTGTACATTACCCAAATACACAGTTGAAATCTGCAAAGGGTGTCCATGATCATTATCCGTACCAACATATTGACACCAATGTTTGGTACGTCAATTTTAAATTTTGTGATTACTATCACACCTTTATGTATGGGTTTGTATAAAACCCATCAAGACATGTTGGTATCCTGACACAAACCTCTTGACTTTTTGAATTTGTCAGTAACTAATACATTGATGTCTTTATATTCAATTTATTAATCTATCAATATTGTTTCAAGTGGGACGTCATATATTTTTTATTTATTTAATATTAGAATTGTAACAAATAATAATTTTAATTTTATTCAAATTGGATCAACTAAACACTTTTATTACAATCATTCATTTTATCTTTCACATGTTTTTTTCAATCTATTTTCAAATCCAAATTATATTCCAAACCCACAAGTAAAACAAACGCACCCTAAAATAGTTGAGCAGTTGAATTATATGTACACACATATATTTTGAATTATAATCCATTCAGACATTTTAAATGTAAAGTCTAGTACGACAAATGTATCGCTGATAAAGGATAACTCAATACAAAAAGGTATACAAATGAATTTGCGTAGTCTGAATTTTGAAACATAATGAAGTTACAAGTTGAGAGAAAACACCGGTGAAACTTCTCTTAATAAATACTAATCCCTCAGTCCCATAATTATAGTTCACCGACAAAAAACACGCAGTTTAAGAAAAACATTATCATTACAGCTTTCTCTCTCTTACTTTTTGCACAATGACACTTTTACCCTTAACCAATTAATTTCTAACTTCTTTCAAGTTTGTAATAATAACATCAAGTGAGGGTGATATGATAAACTTAATATAAATTCCCTATCTATTTTTGAAAATGGACAATTAATTTGAGACAACCCAAAAAGAAAACGTAGACTATAATGATGAGACAGAGAGAGTACGATTTTTCAAAAGCATGTAATGACAAAATTACAAATAGAAGCATTTTTTCTCTTTAAACTTTTTCATAAGAAAATGAGAAAACCGTTTGATTTCATTTTTTCCAACAAATTTTTAAAATTGTGAAATTCTCATTTCTCAAATTTTAGCTAGGAAAATAAAAACTTCAATCTATCATTTTCCACTTTTTCTCTCTAACAAAAAAAATATAAGATTTACTAATCTACCATTCAAGTATATATCCCATTTTAAGAGCACGGGGTATGGTGTTGAGCCGTGAGAAAAAGTAGTGTCACATCATCACTTTTTTTTCATAACACCAAAACACCCCCATAACATCAAAAACACCCTCTTTAGTCAAACACCACAATTTTTGGTGTTATGGGGACCTCACTTTTCCCACTTTTTTATATTCATTTATATATAAAAAAAACTTATAAACTTAAAATATAAATTTCATTAAATAAAAAAAACATTACATAAACTTTTAAAAAAAATACATAAACTTAAAAAAATTATTAAGGTTTCACAAATGTTTCACAATATCGTGTCGAAGGTCTTCGTGAACTCTCTTATCCCGAAGTTCTTTGTTTTTCCTTCGGTGTCTCTCGCATCGTTCGACCCAAGTACGTTGAATATTAGTTTCTGGAGAAGCGTACATATGCCAATATTCACTAATATCGAATTTTTGATCTTCCAATATCACGTTATGTAATATCATGCAACAATACATGATTCTTTTAATTGTGTTCATGTGATATGATCGTGCGGGTTGTTGTATAATTCCCCACCAACCTTGTAGGACTCCAAAAGCTCTTTCAATATATTTTCTTGCACTTTCATGAACTCTTTTAAACTTCATTGTTTTTTGATCCCTTGCGATACTAAACGCTTTGACAAACGTAGACCATTGAGGATAAATTACATCCGCTAAATAATAACCTTTTTCGTATGTTGATCCCGGTACCCCAAAATATGCATGCCAAAACCACAATTGTTGATCCTCAACGGCCTCAAGCATTATAGTGGGGTATCTTTTATCTTTTCTTTTGAATTGACCATGTAAGGCCTTATGACACTTTATCCATTCTCAATGCATACAATCAATGCTCCTGAGCATTCCTAAGAGCCCGTGTTTCCTTTCATGCAATTCATATATATGTTGGACATCTTCTCAAGTAGGTTTCCTCAAATATTTTCCAACATACAATATATATATATATATATATATATATACAGCACTTTAAAAAGACGTTCAATACCCCTCTAAAAAAGAATACTCAAATTATAGAGTGTCTAACATAGTAATTTTACCCATAAAGTTTCCAAGAGAAGCATCTTATTTTTCGGGCCAAATGCACATTTTGTATATAAACGAAGGACCTAATATGTCACTTTGCGAAAATCTCGAACCTTTTACCAAATCCTATCATTTTAGTAAATTCAAAAAATTAAAACCTTCATCCCAAACCCTAACCCAGTCTCAAGAACACGCACGTCTGCCATGAATTGTAGCAGGTATATTTTTGATTATCAAAACGAATTAAGTTTATTTGGCTATTTATTTGAATGAATTAAATGTAATCACAATATTTTTTATGTTTAAGGTGACAAGATTATGTGTTTGTTTATACCATCAACCCGCACGTCCTCCATGAATTGTTGCAGGTATGTTTCAGATTATTTGAAAATTAAGTTTATTAATCTATTTATTTGAATGGATTTGATGTTATCATAATTTTTTCAATTAGATAATAACAATATTAATCATCTTAATAATATCGAGAGTTCGATACATATTTTCATTCTTGAGTGCTGCAGGATGTTAATCAATCATAAAAAGGATTTGATGTTTTTAATTGAAACAAGTAAATTTCTTTATCTCTTCTAACAAGTCATCAATGTTTTTAATTTAACTCATGCAGAATTTTTGAGAAGGTACATTATTCATTCACTGGATGAGATTCGTGATCTTGATGAGGTATTTGCATCTTCTTGGGTTCAGTTAACAAAATTAAATTTTTGAAACTACTAATTTTCGGAGGTATGATTCAGATTATATTCAAAGCAAGTAAATAATCTATTAATTTAAATCGATTTGATCTTATCACAATATATTCAGTTTTGATGTAATTGAAACGAATGAGATTCTATCACAATATATTCAGTTTTGGTTTAAATTTTAGTCAACCATTGTTTAATGCTGCAAACGAAAATTCAGCTGCTAAAAAGGGGTTTGATTGGTTTCTATTAAGGAAAATATTGGTGGACTGAATGAGATTGTTTGTTAGTGGCTATTTTGTTTATGTGTGTTTTTATTCACAAAGATTGTTTGTTAGTTTGAATAAGATTTCTATGCACACCAAGTATTTAATTAATATGTATGAGGTTGAAATTATGATTCTCCTTTTTATCTAAAGGATTTATCGTGACCACAACAGGTATATCAAGAGTGAGCACGTTGATCAGGTGACGGTGAAAATGAACAACCACGATACCTTACCTTTTTGGAAAAGGCAGCCCATTTCTAGGTCATCATCATTGTACACTTACTGAGGCCCCTCCATGTGAATTTCAAGTCTTTTTTACCAACACGACATACCTCCCTGCTGAATAATCATCTACAGTTGGTCATTTCGGTGTAAGAATATCATATTTTACATGTTGCATGTTTGTTAGGCATTTGTACTTGCACTTTCAGTATTTATTTTCCCATTTATACATCGTGTTAATTACGAAATGTTCTTTCAGATGGGTTTATCTCAATCCTCTGGTGCAGAACAAGTGAACGTCAGATACAAGTTTCAGCTTGACAAACATGGAATTTTTGACATAAAATCTATATTAGTAAGTGTTGTATCTTATCAAAATGTTGAACATCGATTAAATTAATCATGTTCTGAGAATGATTCATTCAAAAGCATTATAATATCATTCTTGATTGTGTTTGTGGCTTCAGGTTCGAGAAGATAAACGCCCGGGACGTAAGCAAATTATGTTTTCAAACAATTTAGATGTCGCCACAACAAAAGACGAGCTACATGAAGCTCAAGAAAGAGAAAAGATGTTGGCAGAGCAAGATAGCAAGGTGGAGCAACTTAAGTACCAAAGAAACACCCTCGAGTCTTTTGTGTATGACACTCGGAGCAAGGTACATCTTTCATTAAAATCATCACCAAAAAGTTTTGTTTGCTTTTTATATTTTTAATTGAAGCTATACAAAAACAGCATCAAGTAGCTTAAACCTGAAATTCTCTACCTATCATGCTTATCTTATATATCTGTTTTATGCATCTCTTATAATGATTTGGAATTTTTGATTTCTTTGATTGCATGCAAATTGACATTATTTTTGTAATTCATATTTCAAGTGCCTACTGAGCTTTGCCACTGATACAGAGAAGGATGGAATTACCAAAAGTCTGCAAGAGATCGAAGATTGGCTGTATGAAAACAGTGATGATGAATTTGATGAACAAGACTATATTGGGAAACTCGATGATCTCAAAAAGGTGTCTAGAGAATGTTACTGCTTCTTAGCTGTGAAATTCTTTTGTGACATCATGCAAAAATTTAATAACGATCTTTTATGTAATTATTAGATCCAGTAGAAAAGTGATACAAGGGCCAAAATGCTAGGGAAAAAAAGAGCAAAGCTCTGCTAACTTGTATTGAAGAATGTCGTTCTTCTAAAGCATTAATGACCGCTGGGCCAAAACAGGAGGTATTATCGAGACTTTTTCTTCGTGCTTTACTACTTAAGATGAAATAGATTGTATTTCTTTCTTTATGTCAGTAGTAATCTTTTTTATCTTTCTTTTTTGAGTAAACTTTGTTTTCGAACAGCATATGTATCTCTATTATATTTTGTTTTCGAAAGTTTCAGCCACAATTTTATTTCATTTCGAATCGTTGTAACAAATGAGAATTAGTTCCTTAATATCAAAGTAATTTTCACTAATTTTTTCATGTTCAATCTATGTGATATGGCTGAGCAGTGGTTGAATAACTTTGTACAACAAGTATGCTTCAAGAACATGGACCTCGAACGCCGGTCAAAGTAGATTAAAAATGTCTTGGAAATATTTGAGGAGGTTAGTTCCAACCACTTGCTCTCTCATTGAAATTATATTTTTTGGCACATTTTGAGTCATTAAAAGATGCTTTTTGTCTGCTTTGGTCATTTTGTAACCCAAAAGCCCTTAAAATTTGGGTCATTGAAATGTTAATTTATCTATAAAAATGTTGGATTTATATAAAACATTCAATTTTATTTAAAAGTGATAGAACTATAAAATGACCCAAAAGGGACATAAAGTATATTATAATGACTCGAATGCACCCAAAAATGTACGAAGGTGAAAATGGGACAAATGAACGTATTGCAGGTGTTTAATATGAAAATTGAAAGCCACCACATATTCGGAAACTAAGCAATATTCATTTTAGATATACAATATGGAAACCTTTAGATGTTACTTTGGAATTATTTTTTCATGCTTGGTGAGTTCCGTAATTAAATTACAATATGATTCTGCCAAGTGTACTAAATGAAGTGTTTTGGTCAAATTTGAACCAGTAAGTGAACGATGTTAATCTTGCTTATGACTATATCAGGTTCGACTACCTTCGTTGGATTCAAGGGTTGCCTTGGTGCCATTGGCAGATATGTTAAATCATAGCTTTGATGTAAGTTCCTGGCCTCTATTTTCTTTACTCAAACTTATATAATTGAAAAGGTGTGTGAATTTAACCACAATGTTGTATTTAATATCTATAGGTGGAAACCTTTTTGGATTGTAATAAATTAACAAAGGGAGTTATATTCACAACAGATCGTCCCTGCCAGCCAAGGGAGCAAGCAAAGCATTTTCTATTTTTTTAAAATTATTGCATACAAAAGAGCATTTCTTGGAAGGTGATGATTATAACTTACAAATATACTTTCGGTAATTCAATAATTACTTGTAGGTTATCATTTCATACAGAAGAAAATCTAATGGAGAACTATTACCCTCTCACGGGTTTGTGCAAATAATAGTCCATAATGAAGAATTTAAAATGAACTTTAAAAATGCACAAATGAATTTATCATTTATGTATCTTATGTTTGTGTTTCCATGTAGATGACTCAGAAGTAACCTTAAATGTATGCTTGGGCAAGCAGTTCATTGGCGGGGACCTCTTTTTCAGAGGTGTGCGATGTGAGAAACACGTGAATGGTCAATATTAAGGTAAAAATATATATATTCAGGGCATATTAGTCACAGTCACATGGAAAGTATACGCTTAGTTGTACTTTAATTATTTACGAAAATTAAGATAAACTCCTTACTCATAAAGTTTGTATTTTATGGCTCTTTCACTGATCATAATATTTATTTGCAGGACTTCATCCCCTCCCCTGTTTCGATCGTGGAATAGATGAAATAAATCAATGTTTGACAATTTCAGTGCCAATGTGAGTCGATCATATACAGGTCGTATCTCATTTATATATGACGTGTAATGATCTACAACAAACACACATCTATACCTTTTTCAAGCTATATGTTTGAGTGATAAAATTTGATTTCCATATTACAGAGTGCTTATGGGTATCATGCGATAGCCATAGCTCTTTCACTGATGGAGGTGTATTCTCAGAGCGTGCTACCTGAGCAAACGACATCACATATTCTTTAAGCAAAATTGGGAGCAGAGGGCCTTCGTCCTCAGGTGAGGACAAAACTTTGAAATGATTTCAGTTATGATATTTGCTTTATTTTCGTTGCTATTTCCGTAATGTAGAGCTTCACCATGCATGTTCTATATTCGATTATGTTTATTGAACTCATTAAATGAGAACATGTAACATTATTTGATGTTATTATGTTGTATAGTCGATTATGTTTATTGGCATTTATTGTATATTTCAGTTGTTAAATAAATAAAACATACAAATCAAATAAATCAAAAGTTAAATAGGTTAAAATTTATATCACTATTTCTAAAGCTTTGCGGCCTGATGTTATTTCTTTGCATGTTTAATATAAAACAGACTAAAAAGGAAGAAGAGGACATATTATGTTTGTCAGCGCGTCCTTAAAAAAGTGGAATCACAAGCAGTAGAGGAATATAAGGTTAGAGGTCCTACTACATTTCTCTTATAAAAAATTATGATTGCCTTTGATGATTTAGCATGTGTATCTATGCAGTTTGCGAAGCACTATCTTTTCCATGATGAGACATTGCCATCATTCTTTAGAAGACTATTCTGGTCACCTGATGGTTCATTTCTTCTTGTGCCTGCTGGTAAGAGATTGTTAAGATATAGTTGACTGAATTAGTGCACATATGTATGATATTTTTTATGGTTCATCGAGACACTTCACTTATATTCCATGTTGCTATCTTCTTTCAAAACCCATTGCCTTCAGTTCCAGTTTTGCTCAATGTCTATGCTAATGTGTGAAGATATAACAAGTATATACGCTAATGTGTTGCAAAACATGATTCCGTTTCTTATAAACTCTCCGCCACTTCAGATCCTCCCAACACTACTTACGTTTTGTCCATATACTACTTATGTTTTCACTAGAGGTGTTAAAAAGGGGCAGGTAAGGTAACGGGTCAAAATAGGTAGTTTTGGTGGCGATTGAAATGGGTTGGAGTAACATTTTTTGTCTTGAGTTATACCATTTTAGTAATCAGTTAGCGGGTCTACTTATATTGTTTTAAAAAGAATCAATTTTTTTCTTTAAAATGAATTTGGATGTTTTCTTATGAGAAGGATGCTTATACCACTGCGTCAAAAGCAAATTTATTTGATGAAGATATAACTGCTCTTACAAAACGAGGACAAGATTGTGGAACAGAATTTGTGAGGGAAAGACCGAAAAGGGTTATGTTACATTTTCAGTGGTATAATTTTGAACTGGTATTAGTTCATATGCTTCTATTGTACATGTTATCTATAATTCATATGTCTCTACACAACCCATTATTTTACTTTTAGTATTTGGGATTGCCCACTTAAACTCTTAAACAACTCATAACTTTATATTATATTGGGGTTGTAACACCCCGTCTCAAAACGGGCCAAAATGTCACATTTATAGAACCAAAACTTAGGCAAGCGGAAGTCTTTACTAAAAATGGGTTGGCAAAATTACACCAGTTACTAAGGAAATACAAAATCTATTACACAAAGGTCTTTTATGATGGCAACGGATTCAAAATCCAACTTCTAAACAACTTATAGTGTAGATCTGGTATGTTATTCCTCAAGGTAATTCGATATGAGCTCTTATGCACTCTTCACTTAACACCCAGCTTTCCCCGATTACCTGCTGCGAAGAAAAGAAATGCGGCTGAGCTAAAAAGCTTAGTGAACAGATATATACAATAGATATAAACAAAATTAATAGATCAAGTATGCATAAGCACGAAATGGAATCACCATAACCTGGATAACAAAGGTCTCATATATCATAAGAGCTGAACAAAATAGGTAGCCAAACAAAACATGTAGAAATGCCCCCCACGAGCTCGAAACGAAAGTCTAAAGCATGTCACACGCTTAGACTAAATAATCACATATATATCATAGCTAGTTGTACAAGGGAGTTGCAATCTCCACATGTACCGAAACGAAAGTGCAATGGGGTGTTGGCACCACACTAAGCCATGCACTAAAACTAAACTGAACAAAGTACCTAGGATGCATCCATACGCTCCCTACAAATCAAATCATATATGGCCAAGTGCATAATAGAGCACACGAAACGAAAGAGAACGCCGTGGACTGATCACACCGCCACAGATAGTGTCACGCCATTGGTGCCTCAATGACGCGGCCATGGTACCTCCATGGCTAGTTAGCTCGGGTATCGAAACAAAACAAATGGTTCATATAGCATATCGAAACGAAAGATATTATGTCCAAAGAAGATCATGTCTAAACAAAACGGATAAATTCATATCATAGCAATGTCAAAAGAAACATGTATCAAACGAATTCAAAGGATCAACGAAGTTATCAAATAAGGTAGCAACAAATAACGAATCATAGGATGAGAAACATAAATAGGGATTTCAGCGAGGCAAATAGATACATAGCAAAAGTCATGAGAATCCTTAAAAGAAATGATAGAATATATGTACCGATAAAAAATGCAAACAAAAGAGCCAACAAAGCGTACAAATGCCCAAAGAAGAAATTACTGATCAAATAATATGTATCGTGAGTGAAGGATAGAATATCCGTACTAATATTTTGAGAACAAATAATGTTTAAAGAAAGAGTAGATATATCCGTACGAATAGTCAACGCAAACGGAAGAACCGTCAATCATAACAATAGTAAATAGAAGAGGTAAAGAATATCCGTACGAATAATCAAACGAACAAAACAAGTGTTATATCATAACAATAGTAAAAAGAAAAGGGTGAGAAATATCCGTACCTGAATAATTGTTTTAAATTGCCTAACACCAAGAAGTAGTTCCAACGTTCTCAACAAAATGCACACCGTAAAATAATCCTCAACAAGGTCTACATAAGAAGATTTGACTAAATTATAATTATTACACAAATGTCTTAGTTCCCTTACTAAATGACTAACTTCTTTTTATTGTTGTCTCTTATACCTACATTATTACGAAATTATGTCTCCTTATATGGTAAAAGTTATCTAATATAGTAGTTAACAAAACATAAATACTTCACCATGTCCTCTAGTTATTGACTTTTAACGGATGTTTTAACAAAACATATAATCAAGTTAGACTCTTTTGTTCTCTCCATGCAAAATGGTACGCAGCCATTTTCGTTTTATTAGTTTCAATAGTAGTAAATTGCATGGCCATGTTCCATATTAAAAATTATTTCATGCGTATGACGTCAATGTTAAACTTACATACATGATCAAACTAATTTCTGAATCTTAAGTCACAAATGTAACATCATCTTCTTCCATATCAACTTATTTTTGTTATTAACTTCAGTTCACTATATCAACCCAAAAGATAATATGATTATTAAAATATCTCTTTCTTTTGATGCGTTTTGGTACAGAACCCAACATAAGAGCATCCACAATGGACAAAGCTGATAAAAGCTTTAATACTAATCTAAAAAGTTGTTTGAAAAGTTTTTTACATTGAATCAAAATCTTTTTGTACAAAGCTAGATCAACAAAGACTTTTAAAACCAAGAAGTCTATAATAAAACTCTTTAGTCAGATAAATGGTAAAATCGTGCTTTCCTTGCATGCATTAAAATGCATCAAGTCTTAACGCCCTATGATGCATAGAAGAGAGCACTATAGCTTGTTTTCTAACTTATTCAATTTTCATAGTGTAAACTGTTTCTATACTTTAAACACATTAGATATACTAGACAATAAGACCTTAAAAAGGTAAGCACGAACGATTGAGTCCGAACAATTACGGCATGAACATTGTACAAAAAAAAACACACTATGACAAAAATAAAACACTAGAGGAGCACCACCTGATCAAATCTCAACCCAAAAACGAACCCGACTTCCATCGAACGAAACCAAAACTTCTTATACGAACTCAAACGGCTCGTATGCAACCTGATCGCTAGAAATTCCAAACTCGAACATGTCTCGATCGCGAACCAAAGCTCAACAAGAACGCGAACATAAACACCGCCAAAGTCCTCAAACGTCACAAAGAAAAAGACTATCGATTTCAACCACCGAACTCTTTTTTTTTGCTCTCAATGATTTAGTATTGGAGTGTGTTGTAGCGACGTACCTTCAAGTCAAACGGAAAAACAACGGAATCAAACACGAGTATGAACACAAGCTCGAACACGAACACCTCCTTGTGATGTAACCTTAGTAAGAATTAAAAAGCCCACGTCGAACCGCACACGTACTCAAACTGAGATTGATGACCGAAATTTCCATGCCTTCTCATGAATCGATTACTGAGTATGGTTCTCAGTCAGGAGGATGTATAATCGATATCATGTGGTCTAGATTGGAACGTTTGATACGCTAGCCATGACTGCTACCGCTGTGTGATCTTCATCATTTTAGGGTTATTTATTTGTGTATTTTATGGGCGACGAAGTGAGACTGAGAAGGCGACGTTTTATAAGATGCTCATGGGCCAAAGAAGTCGGAATTTGATGCGTGATTCTTTTATTATAGAATGTCATGGAGTGGTTAATAAGCAGATTATATGCCATGATTTAAGGGATGATAATTTGACCCCAACAACTCCAAACGTGTTTTCCTTTTTTTCTGTTTCCATAGTAATATTTATTTAATGTGAAAAATCATTTCTTAATTAATGGAAAATCAAATTTAATTTTCCTTTATTAGTTTCCATATGTGTTATACGTATACTACTATTATACCTAAAATATTTTTGGGGTATTATATCACCGGTTATCTTGCATTAAATCTTAGTTAAAAAAAAAAATCTTGCATTAAATCAGCAGTGGTTGCAACAATTGACCCCATGAACCCACATGAGGCTAGACCGGCTATGAGCTCACCATGCGTTCCAACTAATGATGCTATAATATAGTTCACAATTGGTTTGCCAAGGTATGAGCCCTCTGTCTCCCCACACTATTCTGCAGCAGATTGATCCTTGCTCCGCGGCCGAAACATATCCTTGTAAAAGATTCAGGCCTTGATCCTTTGATTATTTTTGCGCCTAAGGATCCTCAGTTTCAATTGAGCCAAAGCTCTTACCATGTCCCCAACCGTATAGACTTTATTGCCTTCACAACCTTCTATCCTGATTATTGTACCAAGAGGCGAGGTCGAAATAGTATACATATAAACATTAAACATATGCATTTATATAAACAAACAATTTAAACATAACACGCATATCCACACGTCGATAACAGTAAGAATAGAAGTAAAATAAACAATTAATACCTCAAGAGTAGGGAAAATATGCGCTTTATACGCCTTTGGAATTTCTTCCCACTCGCAAGCAAGGGGAAGGTACCGGACTGTTTCCCCCATTAGACTATTCAACATGCTTGCATAATCGCCTGTAGGATGAAACTGTACCAAAGATCGCGTAATCAAAATGTCGATCGTCAAAGTCGTTGGTCATTTTGTCTATACGCCTCTTAAGGACGGTTTCCCAGTCTCTTTACGCAGGTTGGAACCTACAAAGATAAGTTATTGAGTCATGAAATATCAAGTAAAAGAAATTAAAAATAATCAGTGTTAAAAAATAATAATAAACACAATTTCTTACTTTCGCATGGGGCCGTACGGGCCGGTTGGGCCGTTCTGGGACCACCGGCATACCCACGTGTGATTGGGAATTACGCACGCCATCTGTAAATAACAAGTACAGAGCACACAGGTTTAGTGGACAATTAATGCTAATAAACAAATTATATAACTTACACATTTTTAACATATAAAAACAATTCCAACTCATTATAAAAAATACACATTTAAAACATATAAAAAAAATTCCATTCAAATGCAAAATTACAAATTTAAAACATATAAAAACAATTCCATTCAAAGAAAAATTACACATTTAAGAATATAATAACTGTTTCATTCAAACTACATCTTAAGATCAATTGTCATCGTCAGAATCATCGCTAGATAAAACTTCTTCAACATTAGTACTAGGGTTCACTTCATCATCATCAGACACTACAAACTCATCTCATCATTCAAGGGACATGTGGCAACATATCATTCTGCATTACCTCATTTAGCATTAGCATTGTCATCATTAACTGGTGGGGCGTCCACTTCTGTTGATTCAGAATTTATACTCAAATCCGTATGCTCAAAATTAGTCAATTCAACAGACAGTGTAACATTTGATGAACTGCTACCATGTATAACATCTTGATCGGACTCTGCCACGTCTCGATGATAAACATGTTCGACGACCTTCCAACCACGTGGTTGTCTAGCAAGGTCTTCAAGGTAGAAATCCTTTGTGGTTACTTGTGTCGCAAGAATGTATTTCGTGTTATTTTTGTTGAAAATCCCTATCAGTCAAAATATGTTGTATGCCATGTTTAATGTAAGAACGCCTGTTGCGTGTCGTAAGGTTCTTAGGGTTAATGGTGTCAAACCATTTACATCGAAACAAGACAACCTTACGGTTGCCGATATAAGTGAGCTCCAGAATTTCTTCGAGTTGACCATAATACATCTCGCCTGTTGAAACTCCGTTGCATTGAGTGGTATGAAATATATCGCGTTCATGTACCAAACCATACTCTTCACATGTTAAATATGCAAGGGGGTATGACATGCAACTAATAGGTCCACATGCCAAAGAGAATAACTCTTCACTACAGCCGTCGTTCACTTTTTTTCATGAATCTACGAAAGAGATTAAACAACAGATTTAGCTGAGCAAATAACTCCAAGTTAATATATCTATGTATTTACCTTGTGATTAAAACCAGCGGGAAATTCGTTTCCACGTTATCAGGCGATATTCTGCAAAAGTTATGTATTAGGATAAGTCATCGAGAAGAGATTTTTTCAAAATAAAAAAAGGAGAACATACTTCTCTGTAAGCCAGATGTCTGCCGTCGACTTCAGGAATGTTGTTAAGTACAAACCATACAACTGCCTGCCTAACATCTGTAGTCAGCCGAGTTGCTTTCATTCTACCGTCAGTGGGGAGGGTGAGGTGTGGCATGCGGACCTGAACACCTGGATTTAATTTGGTTTTCTTCAGGCAAACCGTCGTTTAATTTCTGCAAGAACGATTAATTCGTCTCGACATCATCTTAGATAACGCGACAAAAAGTTAATGCTTCTTCTGCAACATACCTCCGCAATAGAACCTTCAGTTTTGCTTTATTTCGGACATGATTCTTTAGCTTCTTCATGTATCTTTCTAATGGTAACATCACTCCTGTTGCGAATAGGGCCACCTTGAATAGCCTCATCGGGTAAAATGTATAGCCACGAGATTCTTTATGTCAAAAAAGCAGGAGGGAAAATTGCTCTAACTCCAATCAAGATAATGATCGATTGTTTTTAGGCTTTGACCTTGTCCTGCATGCATCAAAGTTCGAGCACAAAGCTGCTTTAAAGAATAAGCAAAAAACTCGATTATAGGAGCTGCAATGCTTTGGGCAAGTATTGTTGTACTCAATAAGGAAGTAACCGATGCTTCAATTAATATGACAGTCTTGTGATTTCATTGCCCGTTATATTTTATCATCATCCGTCTCTTTTTTGCTTGAAGTTGGATCAAACCCATCAGGTAGTCTAACTCCTTTGATGAATTTTCAAAAGTTTTCTGCATTTGTGGTTGAAAGTGTTTTTTGGATGAGGCTTCTCTAACTTCCAGTTTGGTTTTTTAACTACCACAAACTCCTTTCGAACTTTCAATTTCTAAGTCTTGCCTTCGCCTGTACCGTGTCTTTGGTTTTGTCGTTCTGTAACAGGTATTCAGTAAAAAAGCTCAAGCGCGTTCTTTTCGATGTGGCATGACATCCGTGATTTGTGTTTTAGTTTTAGAAGGGGCAATATCAGATCCCAAAGATAGAAGCTACTCCAATTTCAATTCCAATTTCTGATTAGGTTTAGGGTTCTTTTAGAAAAATCTGGATGTTTCACCGGGCGACGTTTTTAGACTTTACTAATTGAACTGATCTCCAATTCGGAAAATTTCTAGTTTGGTTGTCGGTCTTTTTGAACCATAGTATTCCTTAAATTTATTCCTTTGTGGATGTTGTGTCCTTAAAAATCTTCTATGACCAACATAAGCGATTTTGTTCTTGACAGCCATCGATGGAGTGTCCACGTTACAAGTGGGGCATGCGTAGTAGCCTTGCCCACTCCACCCAGACAAACTACTTCGAGCTGGGAAATCATTGATGGTCCATAAGAGCGCCGCTTTCATTTGGAAATGAGTACCTGTAGCAGCGTTTCTTTCGTCCAAACTCCTTTCCATAATTCTTGAAGTTCTTTAATCAAAGGCTGCAAGTAAACATCAATGTCCTTTGCAGGTGATTTAGGGCCGGGAATTAACATCGTCAACATTAAGGAAGTTTCTTTCATACACATCCACGGTGGTGTGTTGTATGTTGTCAATATGACCGGCCACATGCTGTAAGTTTGACTCATCATGCCAAAAGGATTAAAACCATCAGCAGCCAACCCTAATCGAACGTTTCTAGCGTCACCAGAGAACTCAGGTTTCATCATGTCAAAATATTTCCATGCTCTACCGTCACACGGGTGATTCATCTTACCTTTTTCCTTTGAACTGTCCCTGTAGCATGCCAAGTCATCCACTTTGCTATGTGTTTTGTGTTGAACATACGTTGTAGTCTAGGTGTTAACGGAAAGTAACGCACGATCTTTTTTGCAACTAACTTCCCGGCCTTTGTCTTCTTTTTGTATCTACTCTCTTTGCAGACTGGACAATTAGGCATCTTTAGGTTTTCCTCTGATCCCCAAAATAAAAAACAATCATTTATACAAGCATGGATCGATTCGTATCCCAACCCGATCTTTTTGTATGTCTTCTTGATTTCATAGTACGACGATGGGAAATTGTATCCTTTGCTAGGGGGACATGCCTTTTGGAGAAGAGCTAGAATCTTGTTAAACCCGGCATCAGTTATTTTATGTAAAGCCTTGATGTGCGAAATCTCTGTTGTAAATTCCAATGTACTCATATCACAACCCGGGTACAACTTTTTGGTGGACCTAGAAAGTAACTCTTCAAACTCGTTATTAGGACCCGTTGTTTGGAATGGTTGAGGACCAGTTGTTTGAGTTGGTGGAGTTGGGACATTATTTGCAGAAATATCTTCGAAAAACGTATCCATGTCAACGTGTTCAGGTGAATGCGGTACTTGTGGAGGTAGCGGAAGAATCGGTTCACCGTGATATTTCCAAGTGGTATAATGTTGGTCAAACCCGTAACGAGATATGTGTACCTCAAGAATTTCGAGGGTAACACGATTATCATCACGGTTACAACATCGACTACATGGGCAATGGATCTTTTGTGTGATGGGGTGCAACAATGGCTTACAATGCTTGATGAATGCAAAAAGACCATCTAAAAATTCTTCAGAATTACGATTGGATATAGTGGTCCAACTCTTATCAATTGTCATAACTGCGTTGCAAATAAACATATTCAAATAAATGATTTTTATTTTTTTATACCAAAAGGTCATTAACAAATATGAACTGTTCTGTTTACCTAAGTGCAAAATATGGTAGGCATCCTAACCCACTCTTTGAATGTTTCGTCTCATATATGAATGCGTATAACCGATTACTATTTGAGAAATTTCGGCAGCATTTCCCCTCAACTCCCCAAATATGTGTTTAAAGACATATTCGTAGGAGTAAAGGAGAAACACTGTCGAAATCATCTCAAATAGTAAACCAATTATACGCATTCATATCCTAAATGAGACAAAACATTCAAAAAGCAGTCCCAAACAGGGGACTTTCCGAAATTAATTTCTAATAAATTAATTTCGGACGGGTTTTCTATAGGTTGATTAACTTCGGACGGGGATTTTCCGAAATTAATCACTAAAATCCTAAAAAATTCCTAAACACATATCAATCACTTTTCAACATATAATCATATAAGGGGGGTTTGTTTAGGCTATACGTGGGTTTTTATGGCTAATATGATATCTTGATCGGACTCTGCCACGTCTCGATGATAAACATGTTCGACGACCTTCCAACCACGTGGTTGTCTAGCAAGGTCTTAAAATATGCTCATAAGCTCACATTTAAGCCGAAACAAACACCCCTTAAGCATATAAGCCGAAACAAACATCATATTTAAGCCGAAACAACACCGGTTCGTTCACATTTAAGCCGAAACAAACATCATATAAGCCGAAACAAACAGCCCGCATTTAAGCCGAAACAAACCTGTTGACCGCTGTTGACTTTGGTTGCCGCCGCCGCTGTTGACTTTGTTGCTGCTGCCGCCGGTGGTTGCTGCTGCCGCTGGTGGTTGCTGCTGCCGCCGGTGGTGGTGGTGGCTCTAACATACACATTATCAAATAATAAAACAAATTAACCTACTAATAATCAAAAAATAAACAAAATAAAACAAACAAACCTCTATATCAATTAAGGGTTTAAAACCAACCAAACAAGGGTTTAAGAATTATTAATTAGAGGATTAAAGAAAAAGAATTAAACTAATAGAAGAGGAGGAGTGGTGGTGGCTGCGGTGGTGGTACCGTGTGCTCGTGTGCGAGTGTGGTGGCGGGTGGGTGGCTGTGGTGGTGGATTTGGTAGATGTGGTGGCTGTGGTGGTGGCTGTGGTGGCTGTGTTGGTGGATGAGGAAGAAATAAGTTTTTTTTTTCTAAGTATTTTGGTGTGAGTGAACCGGTGAGATCTATATTTTGGTGTTAGGGTCGACATTTTTGGGTCGACAATGTCGACCCTAAGTCATTCTATGTTTGGGTCGACTTTCCTTTTAAGTGTAGGGTCGACATTGTCGACCCTAAGTGTTTTTATTCTAGGCGGGTTATTTGACTTTTGGTGAAAATTTTGGAGGCAAACTTTGGGTCGACATTTGTGTTATTTTTAGGGTCGACAATGTCGACCCTAAACCTCTTAATAAAGTAAAACCTCATATATTACAAATAATCAATACTTTAATATTAAAATAATTAAAAACTTTACAAATATTTCATTAAAAATAAATAATAAAATAAATTACAAATCATTTGAAAATATTCTTTTATATTATTAATAATTAACATTAATATTAAAAAGAATAATAAATTAAAAATCATTCAAAATAGTATCGGTGAAACATAAAATGTTAATGAAAACTACGGTAACGGCGTGTGTAGCGGTGGTGATGATTTTTTATAAAATATATAACTTTTTATAAAAAATATAAATTGGTTCGTTTCGGCCGGGTCGGTCCGGTTCCTCGTTTCGTATATAATTATTATATAAAATGATTTTTTATAAAATATATAATAACTTTTTTATAAAATATATAATAACTTTTTTATAAAATATATAACTTTTTATAAAAAATATAAATTGGTTCGTTTCGGCCGGGTCGGTCCGGTTCCTCGTTTCGTATATAATTATTATATAAAATGATTTTTTATAAAATATATAATAACTTTTTTATAAAATATATAACTTTTTATAAAAAATATAAATTGGTTCGTTTCGGCCGGGTCGGTCCGGTTCCTCGTTTCGTATATAATTATTATATAAAATGATTTTTTATAAAATATATAATAACTTTTTTATAAAATATATAACTTTTTATAAAAAATATAAATTGGTTCGTTTCGGCCGGGTCGGTCCGGTTCCTCGTTTCGTATATAATTATTATATAAAATGATTTTTTATAAAATATATAATAACTTTTTTATAAAATATATAACTTTTTATAAAAAATATAAATTGGTTCGTTTCGGCCGGGTCGGTCCGGTATATTAGGGTTATACGTTAGACGTTCAACGGACGAGTCGATATATTAGGGTTATACGTTAGACGTTCAACGGATGAGTCGAGATGTTAGGGTTATACGTTAGAGGTTCAACGGACGAGTCGAGATGTTAGGGTTATACGTTAGACGTTCAACGGACGAGTCGATATGGTATGGTTGTACATTAGACGTTCAACGGACGAGTCGATATATTAGGGTTATACGTTAGACGTTCAACGGATGAGTCGATATGTTAGGGTTATACGTTAGAGGTTCAACGTATGAGTTAGGGTTACACATTAGAGGTTCAACGTATGAGTCACTGTTAGACATTAGAGGTTCAACGTATGAGTCAGGGTTCAATATTAGAGGTTCAACGTATGAGTTAGGGTTACACATTAGAGGTTCAACGTATGAGTCACTGTTAGACATTAGAGGTTCAACGTATGAGTCAGGGTTCAATATTAGAGGTTCAACGTATGAGTCAGGGTTCAATATTAGAGGTTCAACGTATTAGTTAGGGTTACACATTAGAGGTTCAACGTATGAGTCACTGTTAGACATTAGAGGTTCAACGTACGAGTCAGGGTTCAATATTAGAGGTTCAACGTATGAGTCAGGGTTCAATATTAGAGGTTCAACGTATTAGTTAGGGTTACACATTAGAGGTTCAACGTATGAGTTACTGTTAGACATTAGAGGTTCAACGTACGAGTCAGGGTTCAATATTAGAGGTTCAACGTATGAGTCAGGGTTCAATATTAGAGGTTCAACGTATGAGTTAGGGTTACACATTAGAGGTTCAACGTATGAGTTAGGGTTACACATTAGAGGTTCAACGTATGAGTCACTGTTAGACATTAGAGGTTCAACGTATGAGTCAGGGTTCAATATTAGAGGTTCAACGTATGAGTTAAGGTTAGACATTAGAGGTTCAAATACTCCCGCCAAATACTCCCGCCAAATACTCCCGCCAAAAACTCCCGCCAAATACTCCCGCCAAGCACTCTTCTTTACCATAAAAGCAGATAGTGTCTTATCCTCCCAAGCACACACACTCTTATCCTCACAACCACCACCACATTCACCACCACCTCGATCAACTGCCACCAGATGGAGCGATACAATCAAACTTTTAAGTGCACGTGTGAAAGAGGAGATGTGGTGTTGCGAACATCACGCAAAGATTACAGTTATGGTAGACAATACTACGCATGTCCTTATTCAAAGGTGAACTATCAAAACATAATTATTTGTGTAATATAAAATAATTTGCTTGTTAAAATGACTTTTCTTATGATTTCCTTACTACGTAACAGCCAGGAACTGAAGATAGAGGATGTGGCTACTTTATGTGGATGGATGACCTCAGGCTCCATATAAGTTCTTCTTCTGGATCGTCAACACCTCCAAGTTATTCTCCGGGAACTTCAACACGTCCAAGTTATTCTCCCGGATCTTCCAGATCTGTACAGAATCTTGGAAAGGCAGAGTGCTCAAATTGTAAGTTCTTGGCTGAAAAGATAAAGACACTAGAGGCAAAGATAAAGATACTAGAGGGAGCACTAGAGATGGAAATGCATCCCGAGAAACACACACTTGATTCAGCAGCAATACTTCACGAGCTCTATAATGACATGGGAAAACTTGGTTTGGAGTAGTTTTTCATTAAGATAAATCAATTTAGCATTTGAAATGTAATTCAGATGCTTTAAAGTTTGAGTGTTTATCGATTTCTAATGTAATTTGATGTTATAATAATAAACGTTAATCGATTAGGAATCTTTCCGTGTATTTTGTGGTTTAACTACATTCAATTCAGTTAACTTTGAAGTAAATTTATCAAATCAAACTAATATTAATTATTTTTAATTATTCATTTTTAATATTAGTTTAAATGATTTTTAATTTATTTAATATTAATTAAATTATTTTTTATTCATTTTTAATATTAGTTTTAATTATTTTTAATATAAAAAGAGATTTATCATAAAAGTTTTATTGTTGGATTAAATGTTTTATATAAAAGAGTTTAGGGTCGACATTGTCGACCCAAAATTGCAAATTAATGTCGACCCTAAACTTGCCTCCAAAATTTCCCATTTTTTCACCAAATTTAAAAATCCCGCCATATAAAATCTAAACAACTCGCCAATACAAACAATTAGGGTCGACATTGTCGACCCTAAATTTCGACCCTAAATTGTTTTATTTATTTATAAATTGGTTTCACATTTATATATACAATTTAAATACATTTAATACATTAAATAATATATAAAGTTATATATAAAATTTAGGGTCGACATTGTCGACCCTAAATGTCGACCCAAACTTGCGTATGAGTCAGGGTTCAATATTAGAGGTTCAACGTATGAGTCAGGGTTCAATATTAGAGGTTCAACGTATGAGTTAAGGTTAGACATTAGAGGTTCAAATACTCCCGCCAAATACTCCCGCCAAAAACTCCCGCCAAATACTCCCGCCAAGCACTCTTCTTTACCATAAAAGCAGATAGTGTCTTATCCTCCCAAGCACACACACTCTTATCCTCACAACCACCACCACATTCACCACCACCTCGATCAACTGCCACCAGATGGAGCGATACAATCAAACTTTTAAGTGCACGTGTGAAAGAGGAGATGTGGTGTTGCGAACATCACGCAAAGATTACAGTTATGGTAGACAATACTACGCATGTCCTTATTCAAAGGTGAACTATCAAAACATAATTATTTGTGTAATATAAAATAATTTGCTTGTTAAAATGACTTTTCTTATGATTTCCTTACTACGTAACAGCCAGGAACTGAAGATAGAGGATGTGGCTACTTTATGTGGATGGATGACCTCAGGCTCCATATAAGTTCTTCTTCTGGATCGTCAACACCTCCAAGTTATTCTCCGGGAACTTCAACACGTCCAAGTTATTCTCCCGGATCTTCCAGATCTGTAAAGAATCTTGGAAAGGCAGAGTGCTCAAATTGTAAGTTCTTGGCTGAAAAGATAAAGACACTAGAGGCAAAGATAAAGATACTAGAGGGAACACTAGAGATGGAAATGCATCCCGAGAAACGCACACTTGATTCAGCAGCAATACTTCACGAGCTCTATAATGACATGGGAAAACTTGGTTTGGAGTAGTTTTTCATTAAGATAAATTAATTTAGCATTTGAAATGTAAATCAGATGCTTTAAAGTTTGAGTGTTTATCAATTTCTAATGTAATTTGATGTTATAATAATAAACGTTAATCGATTAGGAATCTTTCCGTGTATTTTGTGGTTTAACTACATTCAATTCAGTTAACTTTGTAGTAAATTTATCAAATCAAACTAATAAATGATAAAATAACATTTAGTTACGATTTATCTGAATTTATAAAAAGTATTTTAAAATTTGGTATAAAATTTTTATCTGAATTTCTTATTAGTGTGGATGATTTATTATCAATCTACACACTCTTTTATATTATAAATTCATTTAAAAAAAAAGAAATTTAGGGTCGACATTGTCGACCCTAATTTTTCAGCGGGATCAAACAAAACACTGGCGGGTAAATTAAATTTTGGTGAAACAATTAGGGTCGACAATGTCGACCCTAAAGTTCGACCCAAAATTGTTTAATCTATTTATAAATTGTTTTAATATTTATATATACTTTTAAATACATTTTATAAATTAAATAAGACATAAAGCCATATTAAAAAATTAGGGTCGACAATGTCGACCCTAAATGTCGACCCAAACTTATTTTGTTGACTTTGAGGTTTTGGTGAATAATTGTGGGCCCCCTGCCTTATTTAGGGTCGACTATGTCGACCCTAAATAATTCTCGACCCAAAACCAGCTTATTGTTGTAGTGATTTGATTGAATAGGATTTTTGGATATGAGGTTTGATATGAAATTTTGATCCGAATTTGATTTGAGATTGTAGATCTAGGGTTTGATATAGAAATTATATATAACAATGAAATGAAAATATTATTTAATGACAAACTCACGCATGAAGTTATGCTTAGTATTGACATAATTTGGTTGACAAATCATCCATCTACATAGGACTATTGGTGACAAGGAAAAAGGGGATCCCTTTTCTGCATTTTACGGTGAAAGCTTTTGGGATAACTCTCAGTCTCTTTCGTCTATGTGCGCACGCGCACACACATTCACTCACACCTTCATGTGATATAGCTTATAAGGAAAATAACCACCAACGTTCCAAGGTAGAATCTAGCTAGTTCTCTTTACGAAAGCATATTTAGTCTTATAAGTCAGTTTTCATAAGATTTGTAGTTTAAATTAAACTATATTATCTAGAACAAGGTGAGTGGCTCTATGCAACTCTTTTTCCAAATGGCTAATGACTTTTAAATGTATCAAACTTGTAATGAATTTCTGTAAATGTATCGAACACATATTTTTGGTATTTAATGTAGTAAACTTGCATTTTTGGATAATTTGGTGTATTTTTGACTTTTTTTGCCCCTATCTGGGTAATAGGGTGTTAATAAATTGAAGCGAAAAATAGTCATAAGATACACACAATTAACCAAAAATGCAAGTTTAGTACTTTGAATAGCAAAAAAATTTGTTTGATACATATAGAAAGAATGGGTGACAAGTATGATACATTTAGACGCCATTAACCCTTTTTCAAATAAAGACGACTCCTGTGTCGTGCTCTTTTTCTAAATTTGATACTAGAATGTTTGTGTTTACATTATTATGATTGCTTTCTTTATTTGGTCAACCATTCATACTTTTTGATTCCATATCGACAATATTTATATCCAAAAGTTTCTAGCGCTTCTGTATACCTAACCTAACACAATGCCCCTTTCTTTTACAAAATAGTCTTGATACTAAATATTGTTTGACCACGAAAGTCATCAAAAAGAGGGTTAGTGCATTATTTGGTTTTTTGATCGAGATCTTGTACAGTAAGCCTTTAGAGGTCGGTCTATATTGGGTCTAGAAGTGACAAACGGATAATCCATATCTAGATTTTTTAGAAACTAAGCTATTGGTGTTGAACTAACGTCAAGTACAAGTCAATCAACGTGAAGAAGGGCTCGGTCGGTTTATACTAAGTGTGACACATCATCCAGCCACATAGGACTTTTAGGTGCTAGGTCATGTTGCATCATAATTGTATAAGTCTTGATAGGCTCGGTGTACATTTGTAATAACACAAAGCCAAAGGGCTGTTTGTGTTAGTTTGTTAGTTAATAACCGAATAGCGGTTATAGTTAGTTATGGTAGTTAGGAAGTTAGTTAAATTCGGTTATACCCTTTCCTGAAGGGACATGATGGTTCGGTTGTACCTTTACCAAATAGACACGATGGTTCGCTGTGAACCCTATATAAACACAGCATATGAAAACGTTTAGAAGAGAGTGTCTCATGTTAACAATGTACCGTTATTATGTTGTTAATACTAGAATCATATTCTTGTAAATCTTGTTAATATATCGATCCTGGAAATCATCATAAGGACCTGTGAACATTGGCATCAGAGCGAAGGGCTGCAAGATTACAAGTTTTTGATTCAAGTTTTGATCATGAAGATCAAAAGACTTAGAAGGGAAGAGACACCAAGGATTGTTGGTGACGATAGTGCACGATCAGAACCAACAGAAGTTGCAGATAGCAACGACTTCAAACCACTCTTGAAGGAGAAGAGATTGAAGGAGCAAACGTAAGCATCAAACGAAATTGGTGGACGTTTTGTTGTGATCTTTGGAACGCGACAACAAAACAAGAAAGAAAAACAATATTGTGAAGGGACTTTGTTGGTGACTGCTGGAACGCGACAACAAAGGGAGAAAAGTACACGTTAGTAGGTACTTTGTGAGGGCATGCTTGGAACGCGACGACAAAGGGAAAAAGGAAACTCTTGACGTTTACAAGAGAAGCGTGGAACAAGAGTAGGAAAGCGCTAAAGAAGATTCTTATATGTTTGCTATTAACGCGATGCTGGAACAAAAAAGGATACACATCGTTGGATAGATGTACGTGTAGTGGTAAGACTTTGTGAAACGGTTTTTGAAAACAAGATACAAAGCAATCTTAAAGAGCGGGAGATAAAAAGGCCAAGGAACGTTGTTTGTGGAGAAGAATGCGTTTACGTGAAACAAAGAAGGAAAGGAAATCGATTACTCAAGGATATTGTGGAAAACGCATTAAGGCGACACAAAAAAAACAACAACGACAAGGAAACAAAACCAACTTAACGTTTGTTTTGGTTAAAGATACCGAGATGGGTGTCAAGGTTGTGTGGGGAAGGAACTTGCATTTCGAAGTAAAAAAAGGGGCGACAACACAACGTAGATCACTTGGAAGGAGACCGAGAACAACTTGGCCTGGTTGGAAGGATACCGTGAATAAGAAGGGGTCTAGGGACGATTGTGGTTACGAAAGCAAGTCAACACACAGGAAGGAAAGAAAGACTTTTGTTGGGAACGGCGTTTGAAGACCGACACAAAAGGAAGACAAGAATCAGAAACAAAGGAAGATTTTGTTTCGGTGTAACAGATTCAGAAACAAAGGTTTAGTTTGTTTCGGTGTAGAGTACCGAATTTGGTACCGAGTTTGTGCAAGGGGGTCGTTTGGATTTCGGTGCACAAAGTAGAAGAAAACGCGAGGTTAAGAACGCGAGGAACGTTGCTTGTGAAAGAGGTTGAAAGGATACCAAGAGAAGAAAAACAATCTAGGATTGTCTGTGAAGAAGGAAAGCGTTAGCAATACAAGGAACAACAAATAGCGAGAAAGAAAACAAGCCGATCACTTGTTTTGAAGGAAATACCGACGGGTATTTGGAGTTTGTTGTAGAACACGGTGTGGAACAAAAAAGGAGAACATAGAAGTGTATTGTGGAACAACGTTTTGGAAAAGGACAAGCAACAACGACAAACAAAAAACTAGCGAATTGTTTTGTCGTGGAGGAAATACTACCGAGTAGTATTAGTGAAAAAAAAACAAACAAAAGGTATTGAAGGTTGTTGTGGATACGGTTTGCAAGATAACCAGGAGAGAACAAGAGGAGAACAAGAACTTGTTCCTGGAGAGCGTTTTTGGAGTCGACACAAAAACAAACGACAACAACACCAACGACGACGCAGAGAAGAGTATAAAGACTCGAAGAACAAGACTTAAACAATTAGGGGGGAAATGTTGCACCATAATTGTATAAGTCTTGATAGGCTCGGTGTACATTTGTAATAACACAAAGCCAAAGGGCTGTTTGTGTTAGTTTGTTAGTTAATAACCGAATAGCGGTTATAGTTAGTTATGGTAGTTAGGAAGTTAGTTAATTTCGGTTGTACCCTTTCTGAAGGGACATGATGGTTCGGTTGTACCTTTACCGAATAGACACGATGGTTCGCTGTGAACCTTATATAAACACAGCATATGTAAAACGTTTTAGAAATGTGTCCAATAATACAATGTAAACACTTTTATGTTGTAGTTAATATAGAATCAGATTCTTGTATATCTTGTCAATTCGATCCTGTGGAAACCCCGCAAACGTGTGTTATCTCACCTGCACGACGAAGGTTGAGTAGGCCATTTTCGTTCGTCTCTCCATTAAGTGGAGGAAGTGAAGGAAAAATAATCGCTCCAATCCAATTTGGTCACATTTTGCCCACCCCACACCGGCTGCCATAACCCTCGTAGGATCGGGGAGTTGGCATACGCTCTGTTTTCATGTCTGGCGGGAGATGGAAGATCTCCCGCTCATGACCCTCTTTATGTTGCTCACATGAGTTGGATGAACTTTCACCTATGGTTATAACCTGGAACATACCCCACTCACGGCAAGCATGAGAGATAAGCTCCATAGTCGTTTTGCGTATGTTAGGGTCATTAGCATAGAGGTTAGCAAGATTAATGATTGGAATATCATTCGCTTCTATTGATGAGGAGATGTTGTCAAGTGACGATGGTCGGTCATATAAGGCTTTTACGTAACACTCAGGAATAGCGTTTATTCCGCTGTCTGAGAGTGATTGCACTCGGACCACCGGTTCTGGCCAGCTTTGCAAGGTGCTTACCATCACTCCACAACTGTTGTTTTCAAGGGTTTTGGGGTGTGGTTAAGTTGTTAGAAAAGATATGATTGTGAGTGAACAAAAATGGGAAATCAGAAATGGTTATATCTATAGAAAAGTGTTTAAAAGGAAGCCCATTGTTTAGTTTTTATAACAGAAGTCTTCACAAAATGATAAGAAATAAAGAAAAGTTAACGTATCTAGAAAAAGACTTTGTCTTAAAAAAAATGATGATGGAACTTTTTAAAGTCAAGAAATATAAGTATTTTCTAGAAGTTTATACAAAACAATAGCATGACATGCAGGTCTGCTGATGGCTGCATACGTGACCCCGATAACGTTATTGCATCACTTATCGAGATTTTTATCGAGTTTTCTTTTAAACTCACTACAAGAAAAAGGGGAACAGGTGACGGAATTTTTCCCGGCGACATTTGTCGCTGGGGAAGAGTCGCTAAACGACAAAAAATGGGTCCTACGTGGCACCAATTCTCGTAGACTTTTTAGTCAAAGAATTCAATTGTTTTTTCGGCGACATGTCGCCGGGGATAATTTCCGTTAAAGTTTGACCAATATATTTCAACGAAAACAACGTAGCGGGAATTTTTCTCGTTACCTTTCCCCCGGCGACAAGTCGCTGGAGATTCCACTTGTCAATTTCAAAAAAAGTTATATTAGTGTTAATTACGTTAGAGGTGTCGTGGAAACACTTTTCCCAGAGAAATGTCGCCAGGGATCCGACGTTGACTTTGTCTGACCGTATTAACAATATTGGTTATATTGTCGATTGGTTAAACAAAGTTTCCCCAGCGGGGGTGGGGGGGTGGGAACCCCCCCAAATGGGTCGGGCCGGGATAAATTATATTGGGTTATGGTTTGGTTTGGGCTTTTATATTACAAAATTGGGGTTCTGGTTAACAAAGTTGCCCCAGCGTACATGTGCGGGATGGGTTTGACTTTGTTGACTTTAACTAAACTATATTTTTTTTCGTTCGTTTCGGTCAGATATTCCGTATATTTTAACAAAAATATAGATACGTTTTATAGGTGTGTTAATGTTTGTACCAATTGGCATGTCGAGGTGATTCGTTATACATAAATCACATTCTTTTATTTATATTCAAAAAAGTTTAACAAAGTCTTCACATACATTAAACATACGATATTACCATTTGCTCAATGACAAAACTACTCCAAATCATACGAATTACATTGCACATGACAAACTACTCCAAATTAAGTTTTTCAATTTCATTGAGAACTTCGTGAAGTAGTGCAGATGAATTAACTGTGTGTTGTTCCGGATGCATATACAATCTAATGTTGCCTTTAGTACACTTATCTTTCCACGCAAGTGCTTGCAATTTGAGCACTCTGCATTTCTTGAAGATACTGGAGAATAGTTTGGAGGTGTTGAAGGTCCTGAATAATAGCTTGGAGGTGTTGAAGGTCCTGCAGATGGAGCTCCAGGAGAACTCATCAATTGACGAAGTCAGGTCTCTTTTCATAAAAAAAATCGACATCAAAAATTTTTCAGAGGCTGTTAAATAGTAAACAAATCAATTATTTTAACAACTAACCATGATATTTATATATTACACAAATAAAAAACATGTG
>BQNB010073502.1:0-17500 GCA_026074375.1 Tanacetum coccineum
AAGGCTTTTAGGGTATTTAACACTAGAACTAGGAAAGTAGAGGAGAACATGCACATAACCTTTCTTGAAAACAAACCCAATATTACAGGGAGTGGACCAGATTGGCTCTTTGATATTGATTTACTAACAAACTCTATGAATTATGAGCCAGTTACTGCAGGGAATCAAACTAAAAGAATGCAGGTATCAAGGATAATGTTGATACAGTACCTACTTAACAATATATTCTGCTACCATTACTTTATGATAGTCCATAGAGCTTAGAGGATGCAGTTGTTGATGATGCTGGTAAAAAGACTAATGAAGATCCAGCAAAAGAAGATGACAAAAGTGGTCAGGGGGAGGCTACTAACACTAACAGTACAAACAGACTTAATACTGTTAGTTCATTAATCAATACTATTAGTTCTTCTTTTACTACTATAGATCCAGGAAGAGAAAGAGTCCAAAGCAATGAGTTTGAAAGTGTGTTTGGACAAGACAAGGATGCTAATAGCAATAGTATCTATAGGATGTTCACTCTTATTAATGCTGCTGGATCCTCTTGTGATAATCTTGGTGGATCAATCCATGTTAATGTTGTTACTCTTCTAAATGCTAATCTTCCTACTGATCCTCTCATGCCTGATTTAGAGGATACTACTGATCTTCTAAATACTGGTATCTTCAGTGGTGCATATGATGATGAAGATGTGGGTGCAGAGGCTGACCTCAACAACTTAGAAACAACCATGAATGTCAGTCCTATTCTCATAACTAGGATTCACAAGGATCATCCTAAAGAGCAAATCATAGGGGACCCACTTTCAGCACCCAAAAATAGGAGAATGACCAAGTCTGCTCAAGAACATACTATGGTCAGTTACATCAAAAAGCAGAGGAGAACCAACCACAAGGATTATCAAAACTATTTATTTGCCTATTTTCTCTCACAAATGGAACCCAAGAAGGTGACACAAGCTTTGACAGGTCTAAGCTGGATAGAGGCAACGCAAGATGAGTTGTTACAGTTTAGATTGCAAAAGGTTTGGAGATTGGTTAATTTACCCAAAGACAAGCATGCCATTGGAACAAAATGGTCCTATAGAAACAAGAAAGATAAGAGAGGGATATTAGTTAGAAACAAGGCAAGACTCGTTGCACAAGGTTACACCCAAGAAGAAGGCATTGATTATGATGAGGTTTTTGCTCCTGTTGCTAGGATAGAAGCAATCAGGTTATTTTTTGCCTATGCATCATTTATGGGATTTACTATGTACCAGATGGATGTGAATAGTGCCTTTTTATATGGTACTATTGAAGAGGAGGTGTATGTGTGCCACCTCCTGGTTTTGAAGATCCACAATTCCCTGATAAAGTTTATAAGGTAGAAAAGGCCTTATATGGTCTCCATCAAGCTCCTAGAGCCTGGTATGAGACCTTGTCTACCTATTTATTAGAAAATAGATTTAGAAGAGGAATCATTGATAAGACTTTGTTTATCAAGAAGGACAAAGGTGATATCCTATTAGTGCAGGTGTATGTAGATGACATCATCTTTGGGTCTACTAAGAAGTCTTTATGTAAAGAGTTTAAAAGTTTGATGCATAAGAAGTTCCAGATGAGTTCTATGAGGAAGCTCACTTTCTTCTTAGGTTTGCAGGTCATGCAGAGAGATGATGGAATCTTCATCAACCAAGACAAGTATGTGGCTGATATATTGAAGAAATTTGATTTCTCTTCAGTAAAAACAGTAAGCACTCCAATAGAGACTAACAAGGCATTGCACAAGGATGAAAGAGCTGAGGATGTGGATGTTCACTTATACAGATCAATGATTGGATCATTGATATACTTAACGGCTTCTAGGCCTGACATAATGTTTGCTGTTTGTGCTTGTGCAAGGTTCCAAGTTACTCCGAAAGTCTCACATCTTCATGCTGTGAAGAGGATCTTTAGATACTTGAAAGGTTAACACAAATTGGGCCTTTGGTATCCTAGGGATTCACCATTTGACTTGGAAGCTTTTTCAGATAGTGATTATGCTGGAGTTAGTCTTGACAGGAAATCCACAACTAGAGGTTGTCAATTTCTTGGCAAAAGGTTGATTTCATGGCAATGTAAAAAGCAAACAGTGGTTGCCAACTCAACAACTGAAGCAGAGTATGTTGCTGCTGCTAATTGTTATGGACAGGTGTTATGGATTCAAAATCAAATGCTTGATTATGGGTTTAACTTTATGAACACTAAGATTTACATTGATAATGAAAGTACAATCTGTATTGTGAAAAATCTAGTGTTTCACTCTAAAACCAAGCACATAGAGATTAGGCACCATTTCATCAGAGATTCTTATAAGAAGAAGTTGATTCAAGTGATCAAGATTCACACAGACCACAATGTTGCAGATCTTCTCACAAAGGCTTTTGATGTTAGCATGTTTAACTTTCTGATTGCTAGCATTGGATTACTTAATCTCTGAAGTATTGTTTGAGGGAAGGTTAATTAAGATTGGATGAAAGGGAATGTATTATTAAACAAAAGTGGGTGAAGGGTCAGGACAACTCATTGATCCCCAACACACATCCACATCTGCTCAACACTCTAATGAAGAACCAATCACTGTTTTATCATCATCTCAACTCAAAAAGACCCACAAACCTAGGAAAGCCAAAAGGGCCACTAAGATATCTCAGTCTAGTGGACCTATTTACCTTGTTGCAGATAAGACTGTCTATAAGGAGTAGGAAGACAGAATGGAAGGGCTGCTACTACTGCTTCTAGCTTAGAGGTAGAGCAGGACAGTTGTAACATAAATAGGACCCAATCCATGGCAACACTTAATGAGCCTCTTCCTTAGGGAATTGGTTCAGGTAGTGGTCCCAGGTGCCAAGTTACCATATTAGGGGGTGCAGAAGCTCAAACTAGGTTTAAGGCTGCATCTAAACAGTTCAATGATCCACCTCTCTTAAGAGTTAACACACTTAGAAGTGGGGAGGACAGTATGAAACTAAAGGAATTGATAGAACTTTGTACAGTGGTTTGCTTACTAGTATCTACTTTCTATTCTTAGGTTGTACATAAATATGGATCCTCATGAATTCTCACATGTCTATCTAGTTGTTTCTAGTGTGCTTGTGATGAATAGAGGCATGTTGGTATATAATTATTGCAGAAAGAGTTAATAATGTTAGACAACTCTTAATACTGGTGAGCAGCAGTTAGTACTGCTAGGCCAAATATTAATACTGCTAGGCTTAACTTACTACTACTAGGATACCGTTAATACTGTTTGGAGCATAACCGATTTTTCGCAATTAAATATAGCCGTTGAGATATTCCTACCAAATATTTTGCTTATAGGGGTCTATAATTTGGATAATTCTTGATCTTTCTTTCCTTTATAAGCTTTCTTCAAGATAAAGATTCAATCTTATTCAGTCGGTCCAAGCAAAACCTTAAGCGCTTTCTATATAAAATCTCAATTGCTTTCACCCAACACACATAACTTTCAAACGCGTACCTAAACCCAACACTTAATTCGAATCTTGCTGTTTCAACTGCTTTCATAATCTACAATGGCAAATTTGAAGTACTGTGATCAACACAACATGGTTGCTCTCTTGGAGAAAACAGATGGAAGTGAAGGCTTTCATCAGATAGTGGATTTTCTAAATGCTTCTCACATCAGGTTTGCTCTCTCTGAAAATCCTACTATCTATGATTCTCACATCAAACAGTTTTGGCAGACTGCTACTGTCAATACACTTGATAATGGGGAACAAGAAATAACTGCCACAGTCGATGGTCATGTTAAAACTGTTACTATAGCATCTGTTAGGAAATATCTCCAATTAGCAGATGCTGGTGGTCTCAGTTCATTACCAAATACTGAAATTTTTGACCAACTCTCACTGATGGGGTATGCCATTACTTCTGATAAATTAACTTTTCAAAAAGGCCATTTTAATGAAGAATGTCAGATACAAGCCCTAGTTGATAAAAAGAAAGTGATTATCACAGAGATAAGTATTAGAAGTGATCTTCACTTAGAAGATGCAGATGGTACTGATTGTTTGCCAACTGCTACAATTTTTGAAGAACTGGCAAGAATGGGGTATGAAAAACCTTCTCAAAAGCTTACATTTTATAAAGCTTTCTTTTCTCTACAATGGAAGTTCTTAATTCATACCATATTGCAATGCCTTAGTGCTAAGTCAACTTCCTGGAATGAATTTAGTAGCACTATGGCCTCTGCAATCATATGCTTGGCCACAAACCAAAAATTTAACATGTCCAAGTATATTTTTGATGCTATGGTAAAGCACTTAGAGGGAGGGGTTAAATTTCTGATGTATCCACGATTTGTACAAGTGTTTATTAATCAACAGCTTGGTGATATGTCACATCACAAGAAGATTTATGTTAACCCCTCACACACAAAGAAAATCTTTGCCAACATGAAGAGAGAAGGAAAAGATTTTTCTGGGAGAGTAACACCCCTATTTGCAACAATGATGGTTCAAGCTAATCAAGAAGAGGGTGAAGATACAGACATTCCTATTGATTCTCAACAGACACCCATTACTACTCAACCATCTACATCTAAACCCTAGAAGAAACAGTCTAGGAGGAAGCAGAAAAAGAATACTAAAGTTCCTCACCCTAGTGATTCTACTGCTGATGTACCAAATGAGGAACATGTACCTACACATTCCAATGATCCACTGCTCAGTGGTGAGGATAGAATGAAACTCACTAAATTGATGGATATGTGTACCAAGTTGTCTGAGAGAGTCCTTGACCTGGAATATACTAAGACTGCTCAAGCTTAAGAGATCACAAATTTGAAGCTGAGAGTTAAAAAGTTAGAGAAGAAAGTAGGGTTTAGAACTCATAACTTCAAGAGATTGTACAAGGTTGGTGTCACAAGAAGAGTAGAATCCTCAGATGATAAGAGTTTGGTGCTCAAGAGGATGCATCCAAATTGGGGAGGAGTAGAATTAAAGCTATTGACAGAGATGCTAAAGTTACTCTTGTTGAGACTTAGAGGAGGAATGATGAGAATGATGATAATCTGATGTTTGATACTGGTGTTTTTAATGGTGATGAGATAGTTATAGAGACTGAAGAGCCTGTGATTAATGCTGCTACAACTACAAAGTCAATTCTAGTTAGTACTAATGATATTGATTTAGCTCAAGAAATTACACTAGCTCAAGCACTTGCTGCAATGAAGAGTGCAAAACCTAAGGAAAAAGATGTGGTTCAAGAATCAAGTGAAAATGTTAGTACTACCACTACAATGGTTAATACTGCTAAACTACATAGTGTGTGCTACACTTTAATAAATGTGAATGAAGTACCTGCAATAACTACACCACCACAGCAAAGAGCTAAGGGAATTGCTTTCAGAGAACCTGTTGAATCCACTGTAACAACAACAGTTCCTTCTTAGAAGTACAAAGACAAAGGCAAGGCAATGATGATTGAGCCTAAAAATCCATTAAAGAAGAAAGATCAAATAGAACTTGATGAAGAGATTACAAGAGAGATTGAAGCTGAAGAGCAAGCAGAATTGGAAAGAATTCAAAAAGAGAGAGCTGTACAAGAAGAAGCTAGCAGATCAACTATTTATTAAGAATGGGATAATGAGCAAGCCATGATGGAGGCAGATTATGAGTTAGCTGCAAATTTACAGGAAAATGAAAGAGAAGCCATGTCCATTGAAGAAAAATCAAGAAGGCTGGCAGAACTTATTAGAGAAAGAAAGAGGTTCTTTATTGCACAAAGAGCAGAAGCTATAAGGAATAATCCCCCCACTAAAACTCAAAGAAGAAATCAGATGATACAGAATTTGAAGAACATGGCAGGCTACTCACATGCACAGTTAAAGGATAAAAGCTTTAATGATGTTAAGAAGCTTTTTGAAAAGCATATGAAGTGGATAAATAGCTTTGTTCCTATGAAAGAAGATCTTCCTTCAGAAAAGGTACAAAAGGAAGAAAGTAGTTAAAAGAAAGTTGAAGGGCAGCATCAGAAAGAAGTCAATTAGTAGGAAAAGAGCACAGGATAAGCAAGAACAAGAATCTTCCAAAAGGAAAAGAGTGGAGGATGATAAAGAGGAAGAAGAGCTTAAGAAATGCTTTGAGCTTGCTAAAGAAGAAGAAATAGAAATCAATGCTATACCTCTAGCTACCAAAGTACCAGTTATAGGTTTTCAGATTCACACAAGAGGTAAGCCAGGGTATTATGAAATATTTAGAGCTGATGGAAGTTCAAAGCTATACCATGTGTTCAGCCAACTGCTTAGTGACTTTGACAGAGATGACTTGGTAAATTTGTGGAAGTTAGTTAAAGCTAAACATGGGGATAACAGGCCAGAGGAAGATTTTGAAAGGGTGTTATGGGGTGATTTGAGAGTAATGTTAAAACCTGATGTAGAAAGTGAAATATGGAGATCTCTACAAGGAGGTGACAGTTTAGAAGTTATATGATTCTTGTGGAGTGCACTTTGTAAGGTTTAAATATTTACATGTCTTCACGTTGGTTGAAAAGATATATCCCCTTACACCAATAACAATCACAAACATGCTTAACAAGAATCTTGAAGCAGATTAGTGGAATGAGATGGTTTATCAACTACTCAAGCTCATGGTAAAGCAGCAAAATGGTAAATGAAGTGTTTGGAAGCATCCTCCTGGTGATGGTAAAGACTTTGAATGAAACTTGAAGATTCAGAAGATGAACATCAAGTTTCAGGGAGGATTGTTGGGATTAAAAGGCTTCTTGAAGTTACTACTACTTAGGTGAATGTTACTGCTGTTAAAGCAAATACTCTAAGTATTAGAGACAGTTAGTGAAAGTTTAATACGTCAAGTATAATGTTAGTACTGTTAGTGATCTTATTGAAATATATGCTAAGTAGTTAGTGTTGCTAGTAGTAAAGTTAAGACTGCTAGTACATAGTTACTACTGTTAGTATATATTAGTACCGCTAGTACTAAAGTTACTACTGCTTATGTTTATTAGTACTGATGGTACAAAAGTTAATGCTGCTGGATTACAACTGCTAGAAGAGTTACTACTGTCAGAAGGATAAAGACAAGTAAAGAGATAAGGATTATTTGGAGAACAAGAATACTTACAAAGATAAGTATTAGTTATTTGTAAAGAAGATACGTATAATGTATTTGTTTAAGAGATTATGTTTGCTTTTAGAAAAGATCATGATATCTTAGGAAAGTATTGTAAGCCTTGTAGGACTCCTTGGTGTATAAAAGGAGGTCCCAAGGCATAGAATTAATATATACAAAAATGAGTCATTGTCATAGCTTCAAGGTTGTAAACCCTAACACTATGAAAGAGTGTTCGTATTAATATATTGGAGCTTATTGTTTTGGTTGTAATTTTGTTTGTCATACATACATTACTATTATTCTTCTTAGTGAAACAAACTAGATTCCACATAGTTTATATCATACACTCAAAGTTTCAGTCTTAGTGCCTTTGGATTTATCCAAGGATACTAAACCTTACATCAAGATAAGGAGGTCAAGATCTGTTCGTTGGGATCAATACATTTGTGCTAGAAGCATTAACATTGTTAGTGCTGTTAACATTATCATCCCTCTCTTGATCAATACGTTCACTATCTTTTCTTGGATCTTCATCAACCTTATTGTCATTATCACTTGAAGGTTTGGATCCATCATCTTGAGAACTCTTTGAACTTTGAGAGAATGGTGGATCATTAGTCCACAATGGTAGCAGAATGTAATCTTTGCCTGGTACTGTCTCCATTCTATATTTACCAACATCATCGCATGCTTTTGTACATGCATTACCATTAGACTGATTTCCTGCAACAACTGGCTTATAATTCATTGACTTTGTTAATGCATCAATATCAAAAAGCCAATTTGGTCCACTTCCTTCAATATTAGGTGTATCCTCACTAAACTGGACATGCAGGTTCTCTTCAACTATTCTAGTTCTATTGTTGAATACTCTAAATGCTTTACTATTGATTGAGTACCTAACAAAGAATCTTTCATCAGCCTTACCATCAAACTTGCCTAAGTGATCTTTTGTATTAAGAATTATAATGGGACACCCAAATGGTCTCATAAAGCCTAAAGCTGGTTTTCTACCCAAAAAAAGTTCATAAGGGGTCTTGTTATGAGGCTTAGTTACTAATACCCTATTTTGCACATACAAGCAGTATTAACTGCTTCAGCCCAAAAAGTAGTAGGTAGCTTAGAATTAGCTAGCATTGTCCTAGCAGCCTCAATTAGTGTTCTATTTTTCCTTTCAACTACTCCATTTTGTTAAGGAGTTTTAGCTACACTAAATTCTCTCTTAATACATTTTCTTTCACAAAACTGATTCATCTCCTTATTCTTGAACTCAGTTCCATTGTCACACCTAAAAACCTTAACCCTTTATCAATTAGATTTTCTTACTCTGGTTATAAAAGACTTAAGAATTCCACTAGTCACATCCTTAGGTAGCTAGAAAGAAAACCTAACGAAACCTATTGTGATCTTCTATGACTCTAGTCAATACATCTATTCATTAACTTTTAAAATGTTGGACCAAACAAATCCATATGCAACATATGTAAAGGTTGGTTGATTGAACTTACTGTTTTGGACTTAAAAGAAGCTCTATGTTGCTTTCCCTTTTGACAAGCAACACAGGTTTGAATGTTTTCAAAAAAATTTGAAGGTAAACCTCTTACAAGGTTTTTCTTAACCAGTTTATTTATAATTTTGAAATTTATGTATCCAAGCCTTCTATGCTAAAGTTTAGATTCATCAGATGTGGCTTTTGCAAAGAGACAAGTTAGACCTCCTTTAGGAATAGTATTCTTTAAATCAACACTATACATATTGTTCTTTCTAGGAACTTTAAGTAAAACATGACTTTCACCAGTTAACTTTAAGTTTGGAGATAAAACATTACATTCAGTGTCATTAAAGAGAATACTATTCTTTTTGTCACAAATTTGTGAGACACTAAAGAGGTTAAACTTTAACTCTCTTACAAAATACACATTCTCAAAATCTAAATTATGAGTTTTGATTGTACCTCTGCCTGCGATTTTCCCTCCTTTGGGGTTACTTCCAAAGGTAACATATCCTCCATCATGTTCTTTAAAGTCAGTAAGATAGGACATGTTCCTTGTCATGTGCCTTGAGCATCCACTGTCAATCACTCCTTTCTCCTGCAAATCTTGCTGTGGATTGCCCTGCATATAAGGTAAGAAAACTCAGTCCTCTTTTGGTACCTAGGCCATCACTTAATTGGATCATCCTTATTCATCACTAATAATCAAATCTTTAAAAATTCATTGACGCTTTGTTATGTTTGGGAACATGGTCAAGAACTTTAGTCTTGGTTTTCCCAAACCGAACAAGCTGATGCCTTAACAGCATTGCGAATTTCCCTGTAACAAAGTGCATAACTACTGCTTTGGTCTAGCAGTATTAACATTAATACCCCCTAACAGTATTAACCCTTTGATTACTATTTTTAAAAGCTGTGTTCTTATTAATGAGCCTCTTAACAGTTGAATGTGCTGTTTTAGAAAGATTTGACACTGGACTAGCATCATTTACTGTTGTTTTTATGTGAGCAGTATTGTAACACCCCCATTTTTCACATATAGTAGCGGAAGCTAAGTTTTGGGGTATTACTTCATGAATCAACAGTCATAATCATAGAAAATGACTCATAAAGAGATGTTTTAGAAAATTTAGTTATCATTCATTATAATCAGAGTTTTACAATAAATAAGTTCCAAATTCTACAAGAAAACATAAAGTTTTGAATGATAAATAAGTTTGACGCACTCAAGTCCAATGCCACTCCGTGCCATAGGTTGCTCAATTACCTGAGATAAACATGCTAAAAGGGTCAACACAAAGGTTGAGTGAAATTCATAGGTTTGAAATGTAAATTGAGGAACAAATGTCCTCTTGGAAAGGTAACTTGCCAAGTTACCCATTATTCTCAAATATAGTGCGTTTGATTCCCTATGTACGGGTAAATACAAATGGGATTCGTCAATCCCGATAGATCTTTCCACAATATTCGCGTTCACTTGCAAGTGATTAATGGTTCATGATATATGGTAATATTGGCAATGTAGGTACTTGTACAATAACATATCAGGATAGCATACAGTTGGAAAAATACTTGTATTCATGGTTTATAGCATGTATCTCCCCACAGGGTTTGGAAAACATATAAAGGTGGGACTATGAACTCACCCTGATAAGGTAGTTGATTGATTTGAAATTTAATTCAAATGGGAGTAAACAGCCTCGTCACGCAACCTGAGGTAATATGTCAAGTCTTAGTTTGATTGTTCATATTTCATAAAGTTTAACGTAAATATTAATTTGGTTTGTTAACTTGTGAAAACATCGTATCACTGTTCGGGCTATCATAATCCAACGGTCATGTAGTAAACGTTTGAGGAGCTAAGACACTTTAAATTGTAAATCCAGCAACTCGTCAAAACGTCTACCCAAATGAAACCCCGCACATGAAACTCCCTAGTAACACGATACATTATAGATTAAATGATAAGATTTTATCTTTTTAAGTTTTTTCAAAAGCTAGTGGATGATAAATTATGTTAAATATACCACATAATTGTATTATAATGTTTCGATCGATGAATGATAACGACAAATGTGTCGGGTTCTAATAAAATCGAGTCTTATAATATTTAAATATATTTTTATAATTAATATAAAAATATTACATTTTATACCCTTGAGAATATGAAAATGACAATATATACCCTTGGTATATATTAATTTACACTTTAACCCTTTAATTATATGATTTTAAAACATTTAAACCTCAACTTTAGAGTTTGTTAAGATAACCCCCTGAAGTTTAACTTTAGGATAATTACATTTTTGGCCCGAAAGTTTAATAATTTCAAAAGTTACAATATATACCCTTATGCATAAAATGTTTTACGTTTTTAGTCCAAATTTCATAATCTTTGTATTTTTGATCTCAAAATCTATTTTGCAGCTTATAGCTTATTACTATAAGCTAAAATAAGTAAGTTTTACGAGCTTGAAGCTTATGAAAAGAGCTTATGAGCTTAAAAATCTAAAATAGGCACATTTGGTTTTGAAATATTAACCCGATGGGTTAGGGATTTTAGAGTTTGTTTTAAAGTTTATAAAAATGATAGATTATCTTATTAGAATAGCTTATTAAATTAGCTTATAGATTTTAGCTTAATAGGGTTTACAAAATAGGTTTTTAGGGTAGGCATGCATTTGGTTTAGGAAAACTAAACGTGTGGCCTAAAGGTTCAAGGGCTTAAACAAGAGGCTTATACATGATCTAATAAAGCTTATTAAGGATCTAAAACAAGACAAGAGCTTATAGAATAAGGTGAGACTTACTAGAGCTTGAAATGGGTCGAAAATGGTGAATATGGTTCGAAAACTTAGAGATGACTTCAAGAACCCTTATTCTTTTTAAAATTTAGCTTTAGAACAGCTTGTAGACCTTTATTCTCCTTCTTAGGCTTGGTTCGGTCATCATTTTAAAGTAGTTTTGAGTTTGGATGGTGAATTTAGGAAGTATGTATGTGTTTGTGTATATATAGTGCAAAAGGAAGAGTAGGGACCAAGTTTGGATGAAGTGGTGGCCAATTAGACTTGGAGTGGTGGAAAAGGTGTAGATAGGTGACTAAGGAGAGCTAGTATGGAGAGGTGGAAGGTGGTGGGGTGGTTTCGGTTACCAAAGGAGGTGATGGAGGTTGTTCAATTGCTTTGGAGCCCAATGTGGTGATGGAGGTGGTAGGGTGCTAGCTAGGTGGTGACAAGGAGGCTAGCAAGGTGGTGGATCATGGTGGTGAGAGGGTGGTTACTGGGTTGTAGCTTGGTTCGAATAAGTTTAGGGTGAAACGGGTTATTTAAGGTTTTCGGGTTAGGGTTTTGGTTTTTGGACGAGCTAGGGAAATGAAATAGAGGGAATACATAGTTTAAATATTGTGCATTGAATGCTTGTAACATGTACTAGAAAGGTTGTACAAAAGGCCTTAGAAAAATGGAGGGAAATGGAGCTTATTTGAATGTTGTGCATTATTGGATTGCACTTTGAGCTTTAGAGAGTTGTAGCATGGTTTTGGAGGGAAAGGATATTCAAAAGTTTGCATTGTAACCTTGTACACATGCCTTAAAAGCTTGAACATTTATTTTGTATGTAAACATTACATATAGTTAGGGTTTTGTTATAAACGTTAACGTTTAAAATCCGTTTTGATATAACGTTATGGAAATGTACGTTAAATAGATAATGTATGGTAAAATGGTGATTAAAACATTTTGCTTGACATATTATAACGTTTACTTGACATAAATGTTGATAAAATTGGCATTGGTAGGTTGCGTGAGCACGTTTACTTTTGTAATGTAAGTTACATTACATTATGGATGAAATAAATCAAAAATCTTTCCATGAAAATGATTGCATCTAATTTAATAGATATAAATTACACTAAGGAAAATTGCGTCTAATTTAATAGATAGATGGTACATAGAAGAAAATTGTGGGTTGTTATAATGTATGTGTGCTTCAGCTGCCTTGTTGGAGTGGTACTTCGGCCATATCTTGTCTTATCTAAAAGCGTAGTGTATACGGATCACTTGGCTATAAAATACCTTATGAACAAACAAGATGCTAAGCCAAGGTTGCTCCGGTGGGTTCTTCTCTTACAAGAATTTGATATCATCATCCGTGATAAAAAAGCGAGTGAGAACCTCACGGCGGATCATTTATCTAGACTTGAGAATCCTCACAAGTATGTGTTAGAAAATAAGGATATAAATGAACATTTTCCTTTAGAAACTCTTGGAGATATTTTTAGTGAAAGTACTCCATGGTTTGCGGACTATGCAAATTTCCATGCGGGGAATTTTATCATCAAAGGAATGACAACTCAACAAAAGAAGAAGTTTTTCAAGGACGTTAAACATTATTTTTGGGACGATCCCTATCTTTTTCGTATATGTGCGGATGAAATCATTCGAAGGTGTGTGCATGTGCAAGAAGCTAATGATATCCTCAAAGCTTGTCATGAAGGACTTACCGGGGGCCATCATAGTGCCAATCTCACCGCTCGAAAAGTATTTGATGCAGGATTCTTTTGGCCTACCATATATCGAGATGCCCATACAATGATCAAATCTTGTGATACGTGTCAGAGACAAGGAAAAATTTCAAAACGAGATGAAATGCCTCAAAACGCTATCCAAGTTTGTAAAATCTTTGATGTATGGGGTATTGATTTCATGGGACCATTTTCGTCTTCATATGGGAATAAATACATCCTCGTAGCCATTGACTATCTTTCAAAATGGGTTGAAGCAAAGGCGCTCCCCATAAATGATGCTAGAGTTGTAGTTAAGTTTTTGAAATCCCTTTTCGCCCGATTCGGAACACCTAGAGCTATTATAAGCGATCGTGGGACTCATTTTTGTAATGATCAGTTTGCTAAAGTAATGTCAAAGTTTGGGGTCACACATCGTCTTGCTACCGCTTATCACCCTCAAACGAGCGGTCAAGTGGAGGTGTCCAATCGTGGCTTGAAATGTATTCTAGAAAGGACGGTTATGTACTGATTTGGTATGTCGGTCTACCAATGACCCAAATTGTTTATATTGCTTGATTTGTTTTGGTAGTTTTGTAACATAGTCCATCGTTATTCTTTCCATTCCATGTCAGGAATCTCTGGTTATATAGTACTGCGATGGATGTTGACATTCTGCTTTAACTTTAGAGCATGTCAAACACTTGCCAACATATTCAGCGATGTTCTTGCCTTCATGTTTGGCCATAATAGAGGTTTCTTATAATCCTGAGACATTCTTGTCAGAATGGGTGTTGGTAATACTTTGATTTTTAGGACTCATGCATGATTAAGTCTCTCAAATTACCAAAAAGTGGTAACCAACTTTGATTCTTAATACAACGAGTTCCATCAAGACATACTTCAAATGCTTTGTCCATTCCTTGTAGGTCTCGATTTGATGTTCTCTGCATGATTGCCCGGTTTTGGGCTCGAGGATTTGTGATGGGTATTTTATGTGAAGGTCATGACTAATGCTTAACTCAGATGGTTTGATTCGTTCCTTCCGGCTTAAGGCATCTGCTACAACATTTGCCTTTCCAGGATGGTAGCGAATCTCACAATCGTAATCTGCAAGCAATTATAACCAACGGCATTGTCTCATGTTTCACTCTTTCTGATAAGGATATGCTGAGAGACTTTTCATGGTATCAGTGAACACAGTACCTTTGTGCCATCAGATAGTGTCTCTAAATTTTAAGACAGCGAACAACTACTTGCTCTTAAATTCGAGGTGTGTGTGGTATAGTTCTTTTCCTAAGGCTTGAGTTGTCAAGATGCATATGCAATAACTTTCTCTCTTTACATTAACACCGCTCCCAGACCTTGATGTGATGCATCACAGTAAACAACAAAGTCGTTTCCTTCTGGTAATGCTAAGATTGGAGCTTCACACAATTTTTGTTTTTGTTAGTTGAAAGCTGCTCTTTGGTTTTCTCCCCGAGATATTCTTTTTTTTTGGTTTCATTCAGGTACAAAAGACTTTGCAATCTTCAAAAAATCTTTGATAAATCTCTGATAGTAACCGGGAAGTCCTAAGAATTGGCGTACTTCTGTGGGTGTAGTAGGAGATGCCCAATTCTTATCTGCTTCAATCTTTGCAGGGTCAACGTGAATTCCTTGACTGTTGATCACGTGCCCGAGAAATTGCACGATACTGATCCAGAAATCACATTTGGAAAACTTGGCATATAATTTCTCCTTTTTGAGTAATTCTAAGATTTTTCTTAGGTTGAATTCGGTGTTCTTTCTCTTGTTATGGCAGGTAGATAAGAATATCATCAATGAATACTATCACAAATTTATCCAAGTATGGTTTACATACACGGTTCATGAGGTCCATGAACACAGCAGACGCGTTAGTTAAACCAAATGGCATCACTTGGAATTCGTAGTGTCCGTATCGCTTTCTAAAAGCAGTCTTGGGAATATCTTCATCCCTGACTCTCAGTTGGTGATTAGCTGTCTCAAAGTCAATCTTTGAGATAAACACTCGGAACCTTGAAACGTTGGTCAAAATAAATCATCGGATCCTGGGTTAATGGGTAATGCTTCTTTACGGTGAGTTTATTCAGCTCCCGGTAATCGATACACATTCTGAAAGTCCGTTATTCTTTCTTAAACAAATAGACAGGAGCTTCCCGAGGGCGAACGACTTGGTCGGATAAAGCTCGGTCGCGTTAACTATTATTGTTGGTAAGATAGGTCCTGTTCATTTCTGAAGAGCTACTCTGTAGGGTGCTCGGGCTACTGGTGCCACTCCTGGAATTAAATCGATTTGGAATTCTACTTGGCGAATCGAAGGAAGGCCGGGTAGATCTTCAGGAAAAGTGTTGTATGTAAACATTACATATAGTTAGGGTTTTGGTATAAACGTTAACGTATAAAGTTCGTTTTATAATAACGTTATGAAAAGTATGTTAAATAGATAACGTATGGTAAAATAGTGATTAAAACATATTGCTTGACATATTATAACGTTTACTTGCTATAAACGTTGATGAAATTGGCATACGTTTACTTTAGTTACGCAAGTTACGTTGCATAATGAGTGGAATAAAGCAAAAATCTTTCCATGAAGATGGTTGTACTTAATTTAATAAGTAGATATTACATTGCATCTAATTTAATAGATGGATAATTACATAGAGAAAAATTGTGGGTTGTTATAGTCCCCCAACCTTAAAAGAAATCTCGTCCCGAGATTTAGTTGGATTATAGAGTAATGTTTAGGAATAGATGTGGATACTTGGCACGAATTTGATCTTCGCGTTCCCACGTAAATTCTGATCCTCTTTTAGAGTTCCATCTTATTTTGACTATAGGGATATGACTCTGTCTTAGTTGCTTGACTTCTCGATCCATAATTTCTATTGGTTCTTCCACAAAATTAAGTTTGTCATCGAGCCGAAGCTCTTTTATTTCTTTAAATTAGAAATATAAAAGGTACTGTGGACATTACTGAGTTCTTCAGGAAGCTCAAGTTTATATGCCATTGGGCCGACCCTTTTAAGGATCTTAAATGGTCCAATGTACCGGGGGTTAAGCTTTTCTCGATTTCCGAATCGGATGACACCTTTTCGAGGTGACACTTTTAACATAACACGATCTCCAACTTGGAATTCTAAAGGCTTTCACCTTATATTGGCATAACTCCTTTGCCGATCTCTTGCAGCTTGCAAGCGTTGTCGGATTTGAACTATCTTTTTGGTGGTTTCATCTTGCAAGCGTTGTCGAATTTGCACTATTTTTTCAGTGGTTTCATGAATTATCTCTGGTCTTGTGATTGAACATCTCCAACTTCGGCCCAACAGACAGGTATCGTCAACTAATTTCGACCATAAATCTGCCTCGAGATGGTAGTTGCCTTACTACTACATGTAACTATTATTGTACAGAAAATTCAAACCAGTGGTAAAGGGTATCGTCCCATCCATTTCCAAAATCTAATAACACAACCCAGATCGAAGCTATCTTTGAGTGTTAGATGGTGTCATTACTTTTTCTTTAGTCTCGGGATGATATGTCGTACTCATGTCTAATTGAGTACCCAAAGCACTCTACATTGACTGCCAGAATCTGGATGTGAAATGACTGTCACGATCCAAAATGATAGGTATCGGCACTCCATGCCGTGAAACTATTTCCTTTATATACAACCTTATAAGGGTTTCCATACTATCTGTCTCACTGGTAGGGATGAAATGTGCTGATTTGGTAAGGCGGTCTACAATGACCCAAATTGTGTCATGTCCGGTTGATGTTCTAGGTAGTTTTGTAACAAAGTCCATCGTTATTCTTTCCCATTTCCATGTAGGAATCTCTGGTTGTATCAGTAAGCCGGATGGCTTTTGACATTCTGCATTAACTCTAGAGCATGTTAAACACTTGCCAACATATTCAGCGATGATTGCCTTCATGTTAGGCCGCCAATAGAGTTTCTTTAGATCTTGATACATCTTGTCAGAACATGGGTGGATGGAATATTTCAATTTATGGGATTCATGCATGATCAATTCTCTCAAATTACCAAAGAGTGGTAACCAACTTTGATTCTTGATACATCGGGTTCCATTATGACGTACTTTAAATGCTTTGTCAATTCCTCGTAGGTTCTCAGCTTTGATGTTCTCTTCTTTGATCGCCTCAGTTTGGGCTTCAAGGATTTGTGACGGTAATTTTAGGTGAACGGTCATAACTAATGCTCTAACTCAGAGTGGTTTGATTCGGTCCTTCTGGCTTAAGGCATCTGCTACAACGTTTTCCTTTCCAGGATGGTAGTGAATCTCATAATCGTAATCTGCGAGCAACTCTAACCAACAACGTTGTCTCATGTTCAACTCTTTCTGA
>BQNB010073502.1:22500-32095 GCA_026074375.1 Tanacetum coccineum
ATTCTTCCCCGGTATGCTTTCTCTGAATCCATCATCTGGTACGGCTTCTTAAGATCAGTTCTAGTTGTTCCAAAATCTCGCTGTATGATTACTCGACCATTATTACCAAAGAACCTTCTATCTTATCTTCCATTGTCCATCACAAACGCACATCAAGAGGGAGCTCATCTAAGTGATTCCAAAATAGCATGGTTTTCCTCATGGCGCTCCCAGACTGGTCCTTATGAGAACTCCTCCAATTTCAAATACATAAGGTGGACAGAAAAATTAAAAAAGTTTAGAAAAAGAGGATGATAGGAAACGGGCTCGTTTCTGAGGTGGCAAAATCTCCTCGGGAAGAAAGAAATCTCGGGGATCAAACATTGGTGATAGTGATAACACTAGAGATGAAGGCAAAACAGTTGGTGGAGCAATAGGACTGTTTGTATGTAATGAGTGACTCACATTAGTAGCATTATAATGCTTGCATGACCTTCATATATGGATCATCGTGGAAAGGTGAGATGGCTAGCGAGGCCAAAAGATCCTTAGATAAATCCTCTGAAGGATTAGAAAAGGTGTTTCCCGGTGAGGCTGGGAAATAGCTTGGTGAAGTCGGGGTATAGTCAGGAGTATTCATAGAGGAAAAGCGTCCTCAACATTGAAATCAGATAGGATAATAATAGGGTAGGTGGATGTAGACATAATTCTATAAGAACCCAGTGGTAAATAACATAAGTTATTTATATATAAATTAACTAGTTATGTATCTTTTACAACGATTCGAGAAATGTAATGCACGGAGACTTTCTTGGATGAAAAATGGCTATTAGTTAGGTTTTATAACCTTGTCTCTATACCCTCGGCTCTGATACCAATCTCTAACACCCCCCTAAATTACATATAGCAGCGGAAGCTAAATTGGGAAATACTTCCAATCGAACAGTCTAATCATAAGAAAACGACTCAAAAGAGACATTTTGGAAAATTTAGTTATCATTTAATATCATATCAGAGTTTTACAAACAGGAGGTCCCAAAATGCATATGAAAACAAAAAGTTTGAATGATAACAAGTTTGGACGTCCTCAAGTCCAATGCCACTCCGTGCCATAGGTTGCTCAATTACCTGAGATAAACATGCTAAAAAGGTTAACACAAAGGTTGAGTGAAATTCACAGGTTTGAAATGTAATAGTTGAATACAAGTCATCATAAGTGGTAATAATTGTACAATACAATTATCATGGAAAACAGTATTATTTCCCTAAGCTCATGACACCAATACATTAACATGGAAATCACCTCAATGACATTATTGAGGAACAAATATCCTCTTGGAAAGGTAATTTGCCAAAGTTACCCATTATTCTTAAATATAGTGTGTTTGATTACCTCATGTACAGGTAAACACAAACGGGATTCGTCAATCCCAATAGATCTATCCATAATATTCGCGTTTACTCGCAAGTGATTAATGGTTCATGATTAAATGATATTGCAGTACGTAAACTTAGCATAATATATCGAGGATCGCATACAGTTGGAAAATACTTGTATTCAGGTTTATAGCATGTATCCCCCCACGGGGTTTAGAAAACATGTAAAGGTGGGACAATGAACTCACTCTCACATCACCTTTGAAAAAGTGTAAGTTGATTGATTTGCAATTTAATTCAAATGAAGTAAACAGCCGCGACACTCAACCTGGGGTAATATATCAAGTCTTAGTTTGGATTGATTATATTCCAGAACTTATTTTCATAAAGTTTAACAATAAACCTTAAATTGGTTTATTAATTTGATGAAACATCGTAACAGTTCGGGCTATCATAATCAGAGGTCCCATGTAGTAAACGTTGAGATGCAAGAGACACTTTAAATTGTAAACTCTAGCAACCGTCAAAAAAACGTCAACCCAAATAAAATCGGCCTTCACCACATGAAATTCCAGTAACATGATACCGTTATAGTTTAATTGATAGGAATTATCTTTTTAAGTTTCTCAAAAGCTAGTGGATGATAAATATGTAAAATATATAACGTAATTATTCTATATGTTTCGATCGGAACGAATGCTAACGACAAACGTGTCTGCTTAATAAAAACGATGTCTTATAATATTTAAATAAATTATATAAATAATTAAAAAAAAATTTACATTCTATACCCTTGAGAATATGAAAATGACAATATATACCCTTGGTATATATTAATTTACACTTTTAACCCTTTAATTATATGATTTTAAAACAATTAACCCTCAACTTTAGATTTTGTCAAAATAACCCCCTCAAGTTTAACTTTAGGATAATTACATTTTTGGCCTGAAAGTTATAAGTTTCAGAAATTTACAATATATACCCCTTTGCATGAAACCATTTGCGAATTAAGTCCAAAATTCATAAACTTGGTATTTTTTAAATCCAATTTCAATTTATAGCTTATAGCTTATTATTATAAGCTAAAATAAGTAAGTTTTACGAGCTTGTAGCTTATGAAACGAGCTTATGAGTTTAAAAATCCAAAATGGGCACGTTTGGTTTAGAAATATTAACCTGGTGGCTTAGCACTTTTAGAGTTTGTTTCTAAGCTTATAGAAATGATAAAATAGCTTATTAGAACAGCTTATGGCTTATAGCTTATTAGGGTTATGAAAAGGGTTTTAGGGTTTTTAAAGGCGCGTTTGGTTTAGGAAAACCAAATGAGTGGGCTTAGGTTTTAAGCACTTAACTCATGTGATCATGAAAGTGTATAAGAGCTTATAAAGAATCTAAAACTTATCAAGAGCTTATTGAACAAGTAAAAAGACTTACTAGCACATGAAATGGGTGAAATGGATCAAAATGTAACCTGAAACTTAGGAGACGAATTCAAGAACTCTTCTTTTCTTATCCCTTGGTTCCAAAATAGCTTATACTTTCCTTTCTTCTCTTATATGGCTTGGTTAGATCATGATTTTGAAGTAGTGTGAAACTTAGTGATGAATTTTAAGGGTGTACATGTATGCTTGTATATATAGGGTAAACAAAAGAGTGGTGACCAAGTTTACTTGGTGTAGTGGCCAAGGACTAGCTAACATGACTAAGGAGGGCTAGTAGTGACTAATGGAAGCTAGGAAAGTAGTATGGAGGGGTGTAGGATGGTGGAGATGGTTCGAAAATCAAAGGAGGTGACAAGAGTTTTACTTGGTGAGCAAGGGTGGTGATGGAGGTGGTAGGGTGGTTGCTTGGTGGTGACAAGGTGGTGACAGGTAGGTGAAAGGAGGTTAGCAAGGTGGTGTGTCATGGAGAAGGGTGGTTGCTTGGTTTAAACTTGGTTCGAGCTAGTTAGGGGGTGACGGGTTCATTAGGGTTTTTGGGTTAGGGTTAGGGTTTTTAGGACGAGTAGGGGCTGAAATGGAAGGAAAGAATGTTTAAATATGGTGCTTTAGGAAATAGTTAATCATGCACTAAAAGATTGGTATGAAATTCTTAAAGATTTTTGAGGGAAATGATTAAATTGAAAACTAGCTGTGATGGATTGTAACAATGAGCCTCAAATAGTTGTACTAGGGTTTAGGAGGGAATTATATTCAAATATTATACATAGATAACTTGTACACTTGTCTTATAAGCTTGTACATTAGTTTTGTATGTAAACTTTACATATAGTTAGGGTTTAGATATAAACGTTAACGTATAAAATCTGTTTTATATTAAACGTTATGGATGGTACGTTAAATAGATAACGCATGTAAAATGAAGTTTAAAACATATTGCTTGACATATTATAACGTTTACTTGCTATAAACGTTGATGAAATTGGCATTGGTAGGTTGCGTGAGCTCGTTTACTTTTGTAATGTAAGTTACGTTACATTATGGATGGAATAAAGCAAAAATCTTTCCATGAAAATGGTTGCATCTAATTTAATAGATGGAAATTACACTGAGGAAAATTGCATCTAATTTAATAGATGGATAATTACATTGATGAAAATTATGGGTAGTTATAAGGAAACTCAAAATAGAAAGAGAGATAAAATCCATACGTGAAAAAGCAAATGTATGCTCGAAAAAGAATTGCCAAAGCATACAAAATAAGATCAAAAGAAAAAAGATGAAGAAAGCGTATGCCATGTGCTCGAAAAAGCAAGAATTGGCACATGAGAAAGAAAATGATCAAAATATGCTTAACAAGAATTGGCAGAGCATATAAAAACAGACAAAGTGGAAAGAGACAAAAATGTTATATAAATATGTATTTCATAAACTTTATCTCATTTCACTAATCACTTCATGTCATCATACAGTATTCCACATAGCTTAACAAATCATTCTAGCTTCTCATCATGTCCCCAAATTTTAAAGCATTGGGAGATGCAACAACTATGTTGTGCTCTAAAAGTATCCCATGCTCACCAAAATGCAAGATTGTGGGACAGATTTTGCTTGATCATCCATTGAGCAATGCTCTCACTTCTATTGTTGATGTTCCAGTTGTGTACTTAGAATAATTTTGGAAGATAGTTAGCAAGGTGCTTGACACCAAAGACACAATCAAGTTCAAGCTAGATAGTCAAGAGATAACTTACACTATGGATATGTTTCATGATACTTTTCATATGCCAGTGGAAACTCCAGACAATCCATTCATCACACTAGTCAATATCATGGTTATTGAATCATTCATGTAGAGGGTTGGCTATCAAGGTGTTTTTGATAAAGTAAGTGTCTTCTATACGAAGTTTCTTGCTCAAACCATGCAGACCAAGTTCAATCGTGTTCAAAAAATTAGACCAAATACTAGTAATTTACACGAGAAGAAAAACAAATCTCAAGTGATAGAAAAGAAATATAATTAAAAGAGAGATCAATTAAAAAACAGGAGAAAATGAAACCTAAAAAGGCCGTTGCTTGACTACTCGAACATCTGGGCATGATCAAACAAAGATCAACATACTACAACTTTTCATGTTGTAATCAATCGTGTTCATGTTGATTATGCCGCTCTTCTCTGGTGGGATTTCATTAACTGTATATTTCAGAAAAATAATGTCATTCAGTACCCTCGCTTCACCAAGCTTATAATTGCTGACTTGATGAAGAAGTATCGATTCATTCCTAAACGACTAGAAGATAACTATCATTCCATCAAGGATAATATTCCATTGGTGAGTGTTTACTCAACAGGGAATGTGTTGTTTCGAGGGATGCTAATTCCGGATGCATTCTTAACTGATGAGATCCGTGTCACTGCTGATTATGCGGAGTATGAGACGGTTGTGAAAGTAGCAGTTCCAATTAATCAACCACAACTGGTTGTTTATACCCAAGGAACACATAAAACTACACCTAGAGCCCATAGGACACCTACCCTTACCGCTGCTAGTCCTCAGAGGAAGAAAAGGAAGCAAAGTGCTGGGGAAACAAGTTCTCTAAGAAAATCACTGAAAGTTACCATCAAACAGAAAGCAAATGCTACTTCAATTCCACCTCTTAGTGATGACAGAGAAAGGGATGACATTGCTGAGGCAACTCTTTTAAATCTCACCTTACACAAAACTTCTGTAGCTACTGAAGCACAAGAAAATGTTGCTAAAGTACAAGAGAAGTTGGCAGAGGAGGAGATTGAAAAGATGATTGAAGGTAAAAAAGCTGAAGAATCATATGCAAGTGAGTTTGCTGATTCTATGCTTAATGATGATGTTGATGATTCTGGTACTAGGATAGAGCCCGAGAGTCATAAGGAAACCCAAAAGTTTTTATTGATGATGATGCTACTAAGAAGAAGGATGATAAGAAGGGTGAAGATGAAGAGAAAGATGATGATGTTGAGAAAATGGATGATGTTGTTGAGGAGAAAGACAATGATGATTATACTGATCATCCATTAGTCGGAACTCATGCAACGGGTAGTATAGAGACTAGGAATGAGTAGATGCAGAACCAATTCTCACACCAAATAGACCCTTAGGAAAGACTTATCTTCATATAAGACAATTCCTGAGGAATTAACGACAATTGTATCACCAACAACTGCTACCACATCCAAAGTTAAAAGCAAGATAGGATTTACTTTCAACAAGACAACGATTCTTCCAGGAAGCATTGTTGGCATGTGCAGGAGGCGTGGTCAAATTCGCACCCCTATTAAAACAAAATTTGTTACTCATGAATTTTTTTATGGGAAAGATCCGAGAAGTTCTTGATTATTGCAACAATGTTGTGCCTGAGCTTACGGTTGCAAAAACAAATGAGATTATCAAAGAAGAAATGCCCAGACTGATACATCTTGCAGTTAAAAAGGATTGAGAAATCACTCCTACAAATGTACCAGGGTTGATTTCAAAAGAATTTGCCACTCATGCACTTAAAATGATTGAAGAATTATTTCAAAAGCACATGCAGAATACCACTCTCAATTTGTATCCTACAACAAGTTTGTCACCAGCTGCAATATAAACTGCTGATCTTCAACATCAATTGTATTTGAAGATGAAGTCAAAGCCTCAAGATCAAGCAGCTGATCCAGAATTATAGGAAATTTTGAAAACAAAGTTTGAAAAGTCATAAGTTTTGACTAGTTACTATTCATACGAACTTTTTGCATGTCAAGATGAACATCATAAGGATGCTGATCCTCCAGAAGGGGAGAAAATGGCGAAAAGGTATTTTGGAAACTATAGGTATCTAGTTAGATTACAATAGAGTTCATGATTTCTAGTTGGGTATAGAGACTTACCAGATAAAGATCAACTTAATCGCACCAACGTTGATATTCCCTAGTATTGAAGCACATGATCCGTACTCAATAGTAGACAAGCCAGATACGGGTTTGATTTACTTAAACAGCAAAAATGAGAAGAGGGTTATGTATTTGGTTGAGATTGTTAAGTTCTGTGATGCTACATTGGAAAAAGTCTTGAAAGAAGTAAAGCTAAGGATCTTTCAAACAGAGTTATGGAAGAAACCACCTTTGCTAGGTGAATTAAACCTTGACATAATGAAAGCGTACAAAAGAGAAATAACCAAGCGTCTAAGACATCGTGAGCAGATAAGAAGGTGGGAATCATTTGTGAATGGAAGACCAATTCTACCGACGATGAAGCGTCTGTAATAATTAACCCTTAGGGGGAGATTGTTAGGTTCAAGAAAAGTGTTTATTATTAAATGAATTGGTCTTTGTATAGTTTATAGTTTTATTAGTAATTATAATGTAATAAAGTCTATCTTGGTCAAAGTTAAGTAAAGTTGACCAAGGTTTGACTAAAGTTAGGAAAATAGAATAGGAATAACAATAAGTATAATTACCCATCTAGGAGGGGTATTTATACAAGTCTTTTACATTTCTAACATCACGTCTCCCCTCCATATCTATTTCACTTTTGATGAAACTTGATGTACACGCCCATATTGACATATAGCACGGAAGCTAATCTGGGGCATACTTCCCATGATCAAACAAGACATAATCATGAGAAAACGACCTCAAAAGAGTACGTTTTGGAAAATTTAGTTATCATTCAATATCATAATCAGAGTTTGACACAAGGAGTCCCAAAATCTAGAAACATAAAGTTTTGAATATAAAAGTCTATGCCATCTTCAAGTCCAGTAGCCACTGTGCCAGGCATAGGTTGCTCAATTATACCTAGATAAACATGCTAAAAAGGTAGAACACAAGGTTGATTGAAATTCATATGTTTTTAGTAAATAATTTGAGTACAAGTTTAATAGGGGTACGTTGTTATATCACCATAGTGTAATAATTTTCAATAAAGTACAATATTATAGAAACATTTGAATACAAGTTATCATAACAGTGGGTTACCCCATAAGTGTAATAATTGCAATGAGTACAATTATTATGGAAATTAGTGTTATTGCCCTAAGCTCATGACATCAATACGTTAACATGGAAATCACCTTAGTGACATTAGTGAGGAACAAATGTCCTCGTGGAAAGGTAACTTGCCAAAGTTACCCATTATAATCAAATATAGTGCTATTAGTACCAAAAGTATAGGCACACCAACGGGAGTCGTCACACCCCGATAGATCTATCCACAATATTCGCGATCACTCGCAATGACAATAGTTTCATGATTAAAATAATTAGCAGTGGAAGGTACTTAGCAATAATATAATCTGGATAGCATAAGAACAATGGGAAAGAAACACTTGCATTCATGGTTTAAGCATGTATCCCCCTCGCGGGTTTATAAAACATTCAAAAGATTAAAATGTGAGGCTATGAACTCACCTTAACAAAATCTGATTGATGGCAAAAGTATATCAAGTGAAATGCGTCCGTATGGTAGTACGATGTTATCTACTCGAACGGGGAAAACCAGTATATCAAATAAAAGTAACGGCCTCACACAACCTTAGGGTAAAATATGTCTTTTATTTAAATCCAATGTATCAATCTAAACGACTTTTGTGTCGTTCTTATATATATATCTTGTGCTGTTGATCTTGAAGTAACATGCCCCGGATCCTTATTCCGCTGCGACCCATTTTGGGGGTGTTACACATGTAGTATCATTTGAATCGTAAACCCAGCAAACTCGTCAAAACAAATACCCTAATGGAACCCCTTACATTAAATTCCCTAGTATCGTGATACGATAAGATTTTAAGTTTCTTTAAAAGTTAGTCGATGATAAATTACCTTAAATGTATAACGTAATTGTTTTATAATGCGTCGATCGTTGATTAATAACGATAATTGTGTCGGGTTTTATTAAAATCGAGTTTTATAATATTAATATATATTTTTATAATTTATATAAAAATATTATATTTTTTATTTTTAAGTTTGCAAAAATGGCAATATATACCCTTAGTTTATAAACTTTTTCAAGTTTAGTCCTTTATATATAAAGTATAAATAATTTAAACCTTTAACTTTAGAACTTGGCAAAATAGTTCCTTATAGTTATACCTTTAGAATATTGACATTTTCAGCCCCTCTAGTTATAAATTTCAGAAAGTTACGATATATACCCCTATGCATGAAAACATTTGCAAATCAAGTCTAAAAAGCCATGCAAGCTTATTTTAGGGTTCCAAATGATATTTGCAGATTATAGCTTATTAGAATAAGCAAAAATAAGATGTTCTAATGTAACAAAAGTTTAGAAAAAGGATTCGTTAGCTAGAAAATCAAAACGGGTCATTTTTAGGGTTTTAGTAAAAAACACATGGGTTTGAGTATTCAAGGGTTCAAACAAGAGTTCATATATGATTTTTAGAGTATTATGAACATTCTAATACAGATTATAAGTTTATTGAACAAGATTTTGAGCTTACTTGAGCTAAAATAGGTCAAAATGGGGTTTTCAGGTTCGTATGCCTAGTAATGACTTCAAGGGTTCTTTTCTCTTAATCTTTTGGCTTCTATTTTGAGCTTAGGGACTTCACTTGATCATCCTTGGTCTGATTTAAGACTCCATTTGGGTGTTGATGGATTTTGAGGTGTGATTTGAAAGGTGGGGGAGTTCGGCTATTTATAGGGGTGAAAACCCTTGTTGGCCAAGTTTTGAGCTTGGAGTAAGGATCAAGGGTGTAGGGGGGATGACTAAGGAAGGCTATAGGTGAGTATGGAAGGCTAGAAGTGTAGCTATGAATGG
>BQNB010073503.1:0-32094 GCA_026074375.1 Tanacetum coccineum
GATAATGATCTCAAGAATTCAAAGTCAAAAGATAAAGGCTCAAAATCAAGATCACAAAGCATGGATGAACAAAGCCATTACAAACAAGACAAGACCATAACAAGGCAAAGCATAAACGTTAAACGTCATGTCTTCAATGTCATCGGTGATACAGAGAAGTTTGAAGAAAGAGACCTCAACATTGGGGGAGATTGTTAGCCTTAATTATATTAAGTCAAACAAGAATGTTATCGGTCTTAGAAAGTCAAAATAGGTCTTGTATTGTAATAGGCTAGTCGGGTTCAACGGGCTTGGATTGTAATCTAATATTGTCCGTGTTTCGGGCTTAAAGCCCAAGTTAAACCAAGCCCGGCCCGTTTAGAAAGCCCAAGTGCCTAGCTACAAGGTATGGGTATAAATATCCCTTCACCACACTTGGTGAAGGGTGTTGGTTACATTTTCACACACACTTGTAACTTCCCATTTTTCTCTAATCTAACTTTCTTTCTTGTTTCTCTCTCTAAGATTTTTTCTCATTTTCTAGCATCTTGGTATAGATTATAGTTGTGTAATGAATTAAAATAGTGGGATAACAATCTTTTATATAATAGAAAAATTATATTATTTCGGAGTTTTTTTATCAAATTAAATCTTAATAGAAAAATAAATTAGACCAATCAGGCAATCAGGCTGCTTGATTTTGTCATGTAAGCAAAATCGTACGATCTGATTGATAAATAAAAAGTCAAAATTGAATAATTTGGTCAAAATTAAATAATTTTGATTGAGAAATCTGATGAAGAAAAAAACGCATAAAAATATATGTGTCAAATTTGTGAAAATAAAAACTTAAAAAAAGGAGGTAATTAATAAAACTTTAGTTGTTTAATTTTAAATAAATTATATGGAGTTAAATATAAATTTATAAATAATGAGTTTATTTTTATATATATGAAACATTATTTTTAACCTTTTGGAATTATGTAGGGTTAATGGCATGTAATAGCAACGTACTTTTTCATTTGTGCCATTATCGGATACGAACCCAAAAAAGTACCACAATACCCATCCAACTTTCAAATTTTGTTTCATTATCATACATTTGCTTACGTGGCGATACAGGCAACCGGATACACCGGTAAAAAACAATATGGCCACGTAAGCAAACATATGATAATGAAACAAATTTTGAAAGTTTGATGGGTATTGTGGTACTTTTTTGAGTTCGTATCTGATAATGGAACAAATGAAAAAGTATTGTTTAATCAAATTATACATCTCAATTTGTGGAAGAACACTTATAAGGTGTATTAGGGGCTGACATGGAACCTAACGGTACAAAAAAAGTGACGTGGCAGGTCCATGTGTCACGTGGCGTGAATTTTGTAGATAAAAAGGGTCAAGTTGATGATATCTACACAAAATAAACAAAGTTGGATGGGTATTATGATACTTTTTTAGGTTCGTATCTGATAATGGCACAAATGAAAAAGTATGTTGCTATTACATGCCATTAATCCTAAACTTTATACCGCTAAACTTTATATTTTAAAATAAAACAAACGTAACAATTTCTTACTTCCAAACAAAGATTTAACATTATCTAATCACATCCCAAATCTACTCGAAGACTTTGTGGTAGATTTTTCATTGTCGGCCTGAAATCATGTTGTACAACCGAATAGAAAAACACCGAAGCACATAAATTATCGTAAATAAAGAAAAATGGTTTTCTACCTATTCATTGTTGGGTTCAGAAGAATTGTATTTTCTTTTCTTTTAGTTTAATACGTACTAAAATTCTAACAATTGAATTTCTGGGAAAAAAAATTATTTCATTGACATGTGTGTATGCCTATAAATCATATACAACAATCTTGGGCTACTTTTATATCTTAAAGATGTGTTGGTGACAAAAAAATGGGTAAAACTATTTTTACATTTGTATATGAATTTTTCATTGTCGGCCTGAAACTCATGTTGTACTAGAAAAGCACTGAAGCACATAAATTATCGTAAATAAAGAAAAATGGTTTTCTAGCTATTCATTGATGGGTTTGGAAGAATTGCATTTTTTTTCTTTTCGTTAAATACGTACTAAAATTATAACATTTGAAATTCTCAAAAAGTCTTAATTCCATTGACATGTGTGTATGCCTATAAATCGTATACAACAATATGGGGCCACTTTTATATCTTAAAAAAAGTGTTGAGGACGAAAATAGGTAAAACTCTTTTTACATTTGTATATGTATTGAAGATATAAAATAGGTACATCTTTGTTTGACCAAAACATATAGTATGCACGAAACATAATACTTATTTGAGTTATTTAGTTTTCCTAATACTCTATAATATTGACGGTCTTGTGAACTTTTGATAACTCAACTTGATGCTTTAAAATTCGGTTGTGAAGCTAAAATTTTACATGTTTTAACACAAAGTATGACCATGAATCATAAGTATAGCTAACACACTCATGCAACTATAATCATATTATACAATATCAACTGCATACCCAACACTAAGAATACCAGCCTTCCAAATTGAAGGTCAATTGTTCGAATATAACGAGAAGAAAATTAACCCCTCATGGCATCAGATTTCACTTGAGCCGATTCCGGGCTACCTAAAAGGGTAGTTTCCATGCGATTAGTCGGCTCACAATGTCGATTCAGAAAACAGGTAAATAAAAAAAATTACTAATTATTCTCAAGTTCATATAATATATAAAAGATTTAATCAGTCTATTCTCTACATATGATTTTGATGATATTTTATAACATAGCTTATAAAATAGAAAAAATAAAAATTATACATATATTTTAGAAAAATATAATGTCTAAGCTCCGTGAATGCACGAACATTAAAACTAGTATTAATAATAAATGGGTTAACTCACTTCTCGAAAGGATATATTATACCAAAAAATTATCGTGTGTTTAATATAGCATTTAGGAATCATTATAGGTATAGGCTTAACAATAAGATGAAATGAATATAAATTTACCGATTACATAATTTTGATTTAAGTTGTTTGGTTTCTTTTAGTTGGATGTCGGTTTTATCTTCATCGGGCTTGGTATAAAATTGTGTGCATTGTTACGAGCACATCGCGCATCAGAGTGATGCGATGGAAAAAACGCAACGAGATTTGTGATGCGAATTTGTTCCAGAATACACCCTGATGCTATCACATCACTTTGCCATAGGGTGATGCTCACATCGAACGTAATGAACGCATTTGAAACTTTGGCCTTGATAAACTACTTGACGAAAGATGTAGAGAAAGATAACTAGTTATGAATGTTTTTTTACTGTAGGGATAGTTACTTTTATTATTTGCAATTGACTTTTAACATTGTAGATACTCGTTAGGAACATGTAAGTGACTTATTTGTTGCATAGTTGTCAAGATCGCGCGTAAACTCGTAAGATCGTACGATCTTACGTGCTCACTAGCTAAAATCGTGTAGGATCGTTATAGGATCGCATGTGAGGTAGGATCGTAAGTAAGATCGTGGGATCGCACGTAAGATCGTAGGATCGACACTCGATCTGATCTTACCAATTCGACGAGTTACCTTATTATTTTACATCAAAACCTTATATAAGACTTGTATTTTTTTTCTTCCTTGCTATTATATTACTTTATACTATTATATTTTGGTTCAAAAGTCGTTAAACATCAAATTTTGATGTTTAAAAGATTATTAGTATCAATATATAAGGGACTTATGTTTAAGCATCGACTAGTAGAATAAATTATTTGAAAATTTTATTTTATTTTTCTATTACTTAGCGTCGCGCGTCCGTGATGCGATCGCAATCGCATCACGCATCGCACATTGATCTTTGGCACCCTGAGCGCAATGGATCGCAACACGTAATTTAAAACCAAGCCGTCGGGTTGTGGCCCTACCGGAAAGACCGATAGCAGTGGTATGTTTGCATACAGTCGGTCCACCCAGGCGACCCGGTCCCCCCTCCCCCAAAAAAAAAATATGTACAGAGATGCGTCCCCTAAAAGAATTTGTCCCAATGGAGGTCGGTCAGACGACCGGTGATTGCGAAAAAAGAATAACGCCTTCCTTTTTCTTCTTTTGTATCATTGGAAAGTATTAAAAAAACCCCTCAATTAAACTTTTACCTTATATAAATACTTCATATTTCTTCTATTTTATACATATTTTCAAACACATACTCAACAAATCTCATCTAAAACAAATGTCTTTTGATCAACTTATTTCTTATACATCCTCGGATGAAGATGAAGTTACTAGCGATCTAGCATTTTTTGCAGAAGTCGTTACAGCTATGCAAGGTTCCACTACTATCCCAAAAAATTCACGAAACACACGGTGCTCACGATCGTCTAGTGCAAGCATACTTCACTGAAAACCCGATGTATGACGAAGAAACATTTACTACGAGGTTCCGAATGCGTCGAAGCCTAATCACCCGCATTGTTCGAGAACTAACTCATAATGTGACGTATTTTCAACAAAGTAGTGATTGTACCAGAAAAGTTGAAATTTCCACATTGATGAAGTGTGCCTCTGCAATTCGTCAATTGGTATACGGCACTGTTCTTGATTCTCTAGACAAGTATCTTCAAATGGGTGTGAAAACTTCCTATTATTGTCTCAAAAAAAATTATAAGGATATTATGGAGTTATATGCAAATCAGTTTTCGCGAAAGCATACACAAACTGATGTCGAAAAACTATATGTTTTTCACGAGGAGAAACATTGGTTTCCTGAGATGTTAGAAAGTATTGATTGTATGAATTGGGAGTGGCTTGATTGCCCAACTGCATTGAAGGCTCAATCTTCTAGGGGTGATCATAGATCAAATCCCTTCATTTTATTTGAAGCAGTTTCCTCACAAGACTTGTAGATTTAGCATGCGTTCTTTGGTGTTTCCGATGCGAACAACGACGTGAACATTTTACGTCAATCGCCTCTTTTCAATGATCAGAAGACGGGAAAGCGCAAGAGGTTCAATTTGTAGCTAACGACGTCACAATAAATGGGGATATTATCTTACTAACGAGATATATCCGGAATAGTATGTTCTTATGAAGTTCATTTCACAACGGGGGTCGAATGATACAAAGAGAATAAGGTATAAGAACGCGCACGAAGCAGCAAGGAAAGATGCGGGACAAGCTTTTGACGTCTTAATAAGTGGCCTATAATAAAAAATCTTGCACGACCGATGTTGGTATCCAAAATAAGAGATATGATGTACACATGCATCATATTACATAATATTATTATACACGACCAAGAAATAGCAATCTCTCCCGACTTTTATCTGGAGAAGCAACATCGAGAAAATAATCTCATACGATCTCAAGAACATAAGTTACAAGGTATAAGAGATTTAAACAACCAGGAAACCCATCTTAGTCTTAAAACCGATTTAGTTGAACACATTTGGCATCGAGCAAATCAACACTAGTTTTATTGTAATGTTTTTTTTATTTTACTTATTATGTAACGGTTTTAATTATTAATGAAATTTAATTTTTAAAGTTTAAATAAATAAAAATGAAAAATAAAATAAATAAGTGGTGTTTGCGGTCTCCTTATTACACTCTAAGGGTCATTAACTAGTACAGAAGAAAGAAAACTGAGGTGGCAAAAAGGATTAGGGTGGGATAAAAAGGTTACAATTACCACTAGTCAGATGGAATGAGTTCAAACCAACCTCTATTGAGGTATATAGAGTATGACCATTATTATGGTATCATTCATCTATTTGATACCAATACATGTCAACCAAACATTAACAATGATACACTTTGCATTCCTTTATTCCGATTCCCTCCTACCAAACGCACCCTCAATTAAACACACCTTGAGAGTGTGTTTGGTATGCGGTTTCTAGAGAGTTTGGGTTAAGTGACAACCAAAATCAATTAATTGGTTAGTGTACTTTAGACTGAAAAAAGCAGGGGTGTTGATCGGTTCAGTTATCGGGTTATTTGGTTTGTTCGGTTTGATTAGTTCGGTTAATTTTTTTTGGGTCAAACCGAAAACCGAATTTGAATTCGGTTCGGTTTTCGGGTTGACCCGAATTACACTATTTATTTAAAAAAAGAAAAACTACATAGATATTTAGCAAAAAAAATATTTCAAGAATAAAAAGTGTTTTTTATATTAGGATAAGATTTTATTGACTTATATATATATATATATATATATATATATATATATATATATAAATTCGGTTATCGGTTCGGTTCTCGGTTGAGACTGCCAAACCCATATCCAACCCGATAACCAAATTCATAGTTCGATTCTTTTCGATTTTGGCAAATTCGGTTCGGTTATTATTTCGATTAGTTAATTTCCAGTTCGTTTCGGTTTCGGTTTTCGGTTTATTCGGTTCTTTCGGTTTTTTTGCTCACCCATGGAAAGGAGGGCATGATTCTCAATACCACCAAATTAATGGGTTTTGTGTGTTAAATCAAATTAAATATTTTTATTTAGGGCTTTTTTATCTTATGTCTTAGGGGCACATGATATGAATGCAAAAAGTACATAAAAAGTACACAGGGCTCACAGAAAAGGACACAAGAATCCACAAAAAATGTATTTTTTGTGGATCCCTGTGTGTCTGGTCGTGTGTACTTTTTACCTTCTTATCATGCGCCCCTAGAACACAAAATAGAAAAACCCTTTTATTTAGAGTGGTGATTTGCACACTCTATTTATTAATTTGCACACTCTAATTGTGTGTGTCTTGACATTTATACCCTTATATCATTTATTGGCGTGTGCACATATTAAGGGTATAATAGTCATGACACACATATTTTTGAGTGTATCAATCAATTTATAGAGTGTGCAAATCATCACCCTTTTATTTATGCTTCTAATCTTTTGCAACCACATGTTTAACTCTTTTTTTATCATCATCATTTCTTACTTTTTGTATTATATTTTATGTTAATGTTAATTATCAAATAAACAAATTTATTTTTAAAATAATCATCATTTTTCTCCTTCCTTGTTTCTTTTCAAACCAAATACAAATCTAAATTTAAATACAATTCTCAACTTTTATACAAACCAAACCCACCCTAACTTTATTTTCATATTGACATGAAGAAACTCATGTCACAATAGGTATCTTTGACCATTCCAATGCAAAAAAAAAGTTTATCTTTGACGACGAGAGAAATTTTTAAGTTGGTTAGTGATACGTCTTAAAAAATGATGTCAATATCCTCTTAATTTTTTATAATGTTTCTGTATAAAATCACGAAATATTTTTTATAGAGAAAGAAATATAAAGTTGGATATGTTATAAGTAGTAAAACACAAAAAATACGAAACAGAAAACTATAAAAAAAATTGTTTTGTTCTGTTAATAAAGTAAGTAAAACTGCTAAAGAAATATGAAGAATAAAATATAAAGTTTTAACAAATAAAAAATTATAAAATACAAAAATATCAAAACCAAATAATCATTAAAAAAAAACAATAAAGAGAAGAAAAAAAAGGGTAAAGGGGTACCAACAATACTACCCGAAATTTCTCTCATGTTTTCCACGAGTACACCTTTCAAAATAAACAACAATAAACTGATAAAGTGTATCTGTGACCCATTCACACGCAATATTCCACTAGTAAAGTTTAAAAAGTAAGAAAACAACAACACACAATATGCCTTATGCCATTCCTATGCAATTCCCACAATCATTGAGAAGTGACGAAAAGATAAAAGATAAAAGTGCTTAGGTTTATGACCTTGACCAATGAAGAAGATTTTATTTTGCATTTTTCTATAAAGAAAAAAACTTATAAGATGAAAACAAACCTGGAGATCACGAGGATCACGAACTGGTTTATAATGAGCATCATGAAGTGTAGACGTAGGAATCCCATTTCGGCCCGGCAACTGAATACTACAATCGATATCCTCAATCACAAGTATCGAACGATTCGATGTCCTTAACATCAACTTCTTCAAACTCGAGTCACCACCGATATTCGTCAATTGCAGATCATAAATATCAAACTTTAAGTAATTCGCAATAGCAGCAATCAAACTCGATTTCCCGGTCCCGGGCGGACCATACAAAAGATATCCTCGTTTCCACGCCTTCCCTACGCTTTTATAAAAATCCCTCCTCTTTAAAAACAAGTCCAAATCGTCCATTATTCCTTTCTTCATCATTGGATCCATCGCCAATGTGTCAAAAGTAGATGGATGGTCTAGATTCACTGATTCCTTAGACCCGCCATTGCAATAGGATTCTAGGTTATGAAGCTTCACTACTTTCTTATGGTTTTCGAGTTCTTTTGACTTATTAATAATTGTTGGTAGGTATGAAGATATGATCCTCTCTTTATGCACTTTATCAAATCTTAGCTCGATGTATTTTCGTTCGGACGAGTAGCGGCCACTCGAGCTTCTCTTTCCCCTACCATAATTATAGTCATCGTCCTCACCACCACCACCACTAGACTTTTGCTTCGCCTCATGGCGAACATACTTCCATGTAACTGGGATTCCTTCAAATGAATCTACTATCACTTCGGATTCTGCAAACTTTATGTTGATATGGTTTTCCTTCACAGATTTGGTGATCCTATTGATATGTACAAAATAGTTACTCGGTAATAAAGCATCTAGTTATCGATAATTCTACATGGTCTTTATGTCATATGTACTAAGTTTAGACACTTTTGTAACATTTTAATAAAGGGAATACAAAACCAAGTCATATAACTACTTTTATTTAAAACTAAGTATAGGAACATTTTGGGACTTACCTAAGACGTTCGGAATCGGGGTTGATTCTAGAACATAGGAAAGCTTCAGCAGCAGCATACATGTGGTTAGCCGCCATGCCATCTTTTTCGTTGAATACGAGAGTAAGCTTAGAAGATTTTGGTTTCCAGTAAAATCGGACAGCGTCCGCGACATAACGTTGGAGTTCTCTAGGAAAGAGCTGGTTGAACATTGTACGGAACAGCATGATCGATGTTGACAACGATGCGTACGCCGACAAGAGCGACGACGCCGTTGGCATCCCGGTGAATGATCGAGATGCCATATTGGAAGTAGGCAAGTAGCTAGAGGAATGGTTGACCGTTTGTGTGTGTGTGTTTTTTAAGTGACCTGATGTTTTGACCCCGTCTTTTTCTTTTGTTAAACAAACCCTGAGGACGGAGCCTTGAACCAATTATTCAGAGGGGCCAAAGTGACATTTACTCATTTAAAGGGGGCAAAATATCAAATAAATATTTTTTTAAGTAGCTCTAATAATAAATTGCATTAAATGGCAAAATTTATGGAGAGGCCAGGTCCACCCCTGCTTTTGGTATGTGAGGTGATTTGCACGCTCTTAGGGTCCGTTTGGTTTGTATATTAGTTTATGATTTAAATTTAGATTTGAATTTAGATTTGAGGTATGAGGAAAAAAATATTATAATATATTTTTTAATTAATAACAAATAAGAGAAAAGAAAAAAATAAAAATATTTAACCAATGAAAATTTTAGAATCGAACTTTTATTACTATTAGAGAGAGAATATTCCTACCTATCTCATATGGAATGGAGGGAAAGGGTTGCTGACAACTTTTGATTTTCAATAGTACAAAATGTAATAAAACAAACACTTGATTTTGAGATGAATCTCTATCTATCATTCTATACCCATAAAGCAAACGGCTACTTAATTTTGATTGAGACACTCATTGTATAAGCAAATAAAGCACTGTGTGAACTCTTGTACAATGTAATGCAAAAATGAGAGTGTCCCAATCAGTTTTTTGAGTGTGCAAATCAATTCCCTTTTGGTATCCTCCGTCACTCCCATCTCCCATCAGATTCCACATCTTTCATTTATACTACTTTATAAAGCATTTAAAACATTTAATTTTAGAAGTCTTAAAAATTTTAAAAGATCAAAACATTTCTTGTTATGAAAGGATTTTCAAAACTTGATCAATACTTTTAACCTCAAAAGTTGTAACCGTCGTATTAATGATCAATAAGTGATTTAATGAGAAATAAATGAGTAGCCACCATATCAATACTTGTAACATATAAAACTTAAAAAAAGTTATTAATATACATTAAAATGTCAGTTATGAAATCTTAATATAAAAAGAACTCATTGTTTATAAAAAAATCATAAAGCTACAACATAAACTAATCATACTTCACACACAATAGATTCAGTCATCCAAGGTTCTTATGGTCCTTGAACCTCGCCTAACCACTCGCAGAAAGATTTAATTATATGAGAACTCGTCGCCGTAACACGCGGGTACTGGTCTATTTTAACTTATGTTTCAAAGATGCTACTTATTAGTTCCTTTCTTTCGTTGCATCTTATGTTTATTTGGATATGAAATACTTTGCATTGTTATTGCTTAAAGTTATTTTAATTTAAATTATCATTCATTTGTACAACTATTGTTAGAAAAACGTTTAACCGAATAACATTTGCTTGCCGCAAAATACAGTCACAGGGTACCCGCCGCCGTTGCAGCGGCGGGTACCCGTGTGGTTATTTTTTAGAAGTCTTAAAATCTTTAAGGGGCCAAAATATTTTTTGTTTGGGAAAGATATAATGCCATTAGTCAATGTTCACCATACACATTTTTATATTCCCACCAGATTAAATGTATACATTTTTTTACTAGCATGTGTTAATAATAGCACATTTAAAAGAGTTTGTAACTCATGTTCAAAAGAAGTTATGAGCATTAATCGGCCAGTTAATCTCATAACCTCCTCCATGAATTCATAATGGTTACATGACCATAATCATGGTCATTAACTTAATGTTGAAACCACCCATTTAATAGGTCAATGTGGTTACAAACATTTAATGTTGAACCTGCTCATTTAATAGTATGTATCTCTACTATTTTATATAAAAAAAAAGTTAATTTGTGAATTCTATATATACACGATTGACATTTATAATCCATCTTTAAAATTTTAATATAAAAATTTATAACTTCAATGGGTTCTAAACTATTGCTTACATCATTCGACAAGTCAAATCTTCATCAATGTTAAAGTAAAAATATATTTTTTATAAACAATTAGGTTCTTGATTAGTTTATTCGATTATTATATTGTTAACAAGTTATCTTTTTCAATGTCTATTACATTTCATTTTGCATTGACTTTTATCTTTAATTTATGTCTTTAACTACTTATGTTACTCTCTTTAATTTGAACATTATATTATTTGGTTGTGAAATAGTTGTATCGGTATGGTTAATAGTTATTTTATTTAAAATTTGTCATTATTTCATAAAGTTATGTTAGAAAAAACATGTAAATAAACAATGTTTGCTCGTCACAATATTTTGTTACCGGCTACCCGTCGCCGTATTGCGCGGGTACTCGACTAGTATTTACTAAAGTATTCATCAATTCTCTTAATTTTTCCATTTTTATATTCACTATCAAAATATTGTTTATAATTTCACTTGCATCTTACAGAGTACCGACTATTATCCTTTCTAAGACTACTCGCAGTGGTCAGTCGAATTATTAGATTGACCTTTTGCCGACTCGGTCGCCACCACTGCAAGCAAAATTGTTGAGTCGGTTGCGAAGCAAATTTTAAGAGAAGTGGGTCGTGAAGCCGACCCATTCGAAACACACACATATAGATTCAAACGGATACTTTTTTTATAAAAAAATACTTTTTAAATTTTAAATAATTTTTAACGCTAAAAATATCTCATTTATTTTATCGTTTTATATACACTTTATATATTTTCATTCACTCTTTCTTGTTTTATACACTTTTAATCTCTACCATAAATCTTAATGGCTTGTTCGCTTCCACATATCATCGATGAAATCAAAGCTATGGTTCAGAAACAAATTGAGGAGGATAAAGTTCGTCAACTAGCGATTATGAACTTAGCCGTGGAATTTGACAATGCAAGCACAACTAAAGAGAATATGAGGAAAGCATACGAGAAATGCAATAACATTCCGCAAGAGAAATGTGCTTTGATTGACACTTCTTTGAAAGCAAAATCTGATAAATATTACGAGATGCATAATGCTTTGTTTAAAAAGGTGGCAAAAATTAAGCATCAAATAAATACTAAATTTGTTTGGATGCATGTTAAATACAAATAGGACTATTGTGTTTTAGTTTTCGTATTATTTTTTAAATTTTCTTATTTTCTAAATTTCGTATAGTAAGTGTAATCATGAAATTTGTGTTTTAGTTTACGCATTGTGTTTTAGTTTCCATATTGTTTTTATACCGTATTGTAATATGTCTTTTTATTTTACATAATATTTTTATTATAAATGAATTTTTATTTTGTTGTTATATCACCAAGTAATTTTATCATTTTAGCTAAGGTTAAAAACGAGTCAAAACGAGCCCGATGTATGATTCGACATACGCGAAATTTTATGTCACACCCTCAAAATCGCAGCGGAAGATAACGGGGAATGACTATCATAGAATAAAGTCACAAATTATAAAGAACGACCTCTGTATGAGTCGTTAAAAATACAACGTTTGATTTCATTAAACGTTTAAATAAAAGGGGTAAGATTTTCAAGAATTTCACATCGTAATTAAAGGAAAATTTTATTACACAATCAAACGTTAAAGTTTATGCAAGAAAATATTTAATATAATGAGATCGCTAAAGGGTGACTCTAGCATGATGCTCCAACGTGCTATCAATGATAATGCAATTTAAGGACTTGATAAATACATGCTAAAATAGTCAACATAAAGTTGGTGAGATCATAGGTTTAAGTAAATAGTAACATGGACCACAAGATTTTAGTAACTATTGTAACACATACAATATCATGAAAAATATTACTGTTGCACTAAGCTCATGACACCGAAGCTTTAACAGTTAGTTTGTTTGTTTCCCTAGTAGGCGTCCATCCCAAGACACGTAGAGTTCCTCAAATGAAATGCATTCGTTTAACTTCCAGTCAAGTAGACGGGGGTGTCAACCCCAATAGATCTATTCATAACATTTGTGCTTACTATGTAACTAACGGTTCATGATAGTGGGGACTTAACGGGATAACGGGTAACTTAGGAAATTCGTAAAAGTTTTAAGTACTTGTGTCCATAAAATAAATGAACATGTATTCTCACCCTAAATAAGTTCAAAACGAGTATTAAAACAAGTAAAGTATGGGCTATGAAACTCACCTCAACAAGTAGTGATAACGATAATAAAATAAACAAGCTTGAATGAAAAGTTACGACCTAACTACGACCTAAATCAATAAGATGCCTTAGGGTCACAATGATATGTTCTATATGCATATGAGTTAGAAAATTTTATCGCCCCTTATAAACTTGTGTTAGAGTTTTATAAAGTTTCACAAGTGAAAGCATTTAGAAAAATAAGCAAACATAAATTTTAGATTATCGTTGTGAAAATAGTGGCAGTCAAAGTTTTTTACCCGACTTCAAACGACCATAACTCAGTCAATTCTTAACATCTTTCAACAAAACGAATTCTCACATCTTTCTAAAAATAAATTTTAACCCGCCGTCACAAATCTTGGATGCTCAAGCTAAAGCAATTAAGGAGGAAAATATCGAGGATGAAAAATCTTAAGTGGTATATACAAGGGATTGAAACCCATCCCGATGAGACTCTCTATAATAAGAAAACGAGGTTGGTTAACACATTTTAGGAGGGTTAAGATAAGTATTCCGCATCAAGTACCCGCACCTCTTCACTAACACCACTCCGGAAGGCAACCCAAACTGAATTTCGAGACAAAATTCTTTTAACACGGGGAGACTGTGATAGTTCACATTTTCAGGTCATTTAACTTCAATAAACTTAAAACTATTTACTTTAAACTTTTACGTGTTTACTTTTATTTGCAACCGTTAAGTTAAATCGCGTAAACTAAAAATCAACAATTAACGTAAACCGGCATTAGACAAATAAAAGTTTACGTCAAATAAGTGTTATATAATTATTACAAAGATAATTTTCAACTTTTTATATTTTATTTTTATACTTTACGTAAAACGCTTACGTTCGCCATTCTTTAGCCTTTATGCATGCATGTAAACTACACCACCTTTCTATACTTAACCAAATATCCGCATTTATACATAATACCCAAATTAAATTATTTCATCCAATAAAAAAATATATATTAAAACCCCCTAAGTAATTTATAAGCCATCTTTGTTTTGTGGTTAATTATACGAGAAACATTTGATCTAGTGTGTATTAACCCCCAACATGTTTCTTCTTTTCTTTCTTGCTTACTTCCACGCCAACACCCATGCTCCCATGACTAGTCACTTCAAAAATGGTTCCCTAATATTAAACAAATGCATATACATTACCTAGGTTCATTTATTTAAGAGCTTATCATATACTCCAATAATTCACTAAGCAAAGAAAATTATCATCTCTCTTTCTCTCCTAAAACCAACCGACCAAGGGTGAAGAATACACAAAATTGGGTCTTTGATTTATTCAAGTATTTTTTTTTCAAGAAGGTTTAAGGGTTTAGAGATAATCAAACAAGTTTGGGGTTTGATTTAAGTGTTAGATTAGTCACTCTTGCCATTCATCTTCACTAAGGTTCAAATACTTTCCATACTTTTATTTTATTTATTTTGCTATGAACACCTTGTATATATTGTTATATCACCAATTAGGTTGTTGTTTTAATAGGTTTACAAGAAATCGAGGACAAAACTTAAATATATACATACTTGCAAGAAATGCTAAATAAATTATATATCATGTTCTTACATTTGGAAAATATTTATTTTGACATTACATATGTTACATGTTAAATTACTAGATTTGTGGTTAAAATGGAAGTATAAGCAAGCTTAATTTATTATGTGTTTAATTTCGTGTTCTTATTAATTTATATTGTGAAGTGTTAGATGAGATTATGTTAGTTTGGATTTTGTTGATTGTGAAAATGGATGAAGGGAATAGGTTAGAAGGTTTTTGTTGTGGAAAATGAGGTTAAACTTATAGGTTTTGAAGGTGTATAAATACATCTAAAACAGCCCGTATGTAATGGCCACGGTAAAAGTATTTTGACAAGTTAAAACCTTAAAAATAAAATAAATTACCAATCTGAACTAAAAGTAAAACCCATTTACCAATATGAACCATATTTCTTTGAATTACCAAAACGAATGACAACCTGACACCTCCGAGTGCTTTAGGGCATGCAACGCCCCCATGCCCTGTTATTATTTTGTATTATAAACGCCAACGTCAATTCAACAAATGGTATCATCTAAACAATTTTTTAACGGCTTATAATGGGCTACGTGGTATCTCTTTGTTGGTGTGTGAGGAACGTATCAAGACTTCTATTTATTATAAAAACGCATCAAGACTTCTATTTGTAAATGCAATGGAGCGTTTCGAATTCGATTTATTATAGAAACGCATCAAGACTTCTATTTGTAAATGCAATGGCGCGTTTATTTATTATAGAAACGCATCACATTTTTTTATGTGAAGATTTCTATTTTGTAAATGCAAATGGCGCGTTATGAATTTAGAAACGCATCACATTTTATTTTTATGGGAAGATTTCTATTTTGTAAATGCAAATGGCGCGTTTCGAATTCGATTTAAATAGAAACGCATCTCATTTTTGTTTTTTTAAAAGATTTTTAGTTGTAAATGCAAAACGCGTCGTAGCATCTTTATTTGTCTATTTAAAACATAGTGGCGCGAATATATTTTAAATTAAATGAAAAAACATCTCATTTTATTTTCACCCAGATTAAGAAACGCGCCATACTTTTATTTTTGTTACTTTTCTTTTAAAACCGGCGCGTTTTAAAATAAATTGCACTAGAAAAATCTCGCTAGTGTTTGTTTTTAGTAGCTTTTTGGTTTCTTTTTCTGGCGCGTATGACATATGAAACGCAACGTTTTCATACGTGGATAAACAAGGCTCGCTAATTTCTTTAATCAAACGGACTAAATGGTTTAGACCATTTTTGTAAAATATAAACGCGCGGGCTGTTTTTGAAAAAGCATCTTATAAACGGTTCATTTGAGTAATTTCCTCTTAAAAATATGTTAGTACACTTTAATACGAAGCCGTGGATATAAAGAACGTGAAAAACGGACTTATAACGAAAGAGATACGGTCAAAACAAGTTTTGTAACGATTTCGGCAAAAACAGTTTTTATATAAAATTGTGCAGTTTCTGTTTTGGTAATTTCGACCCCTTTCGGGTCTGAACCGGCTAAAGTGTATAAAAGAAAATTTGTTCGGAACGATTTTCATTAAAATAAGCGAAATTTCTATTCTCATGAAAGTGTAAAACGAAGAAGTTATAGCATTTTTAAAACCGGACCTGCACGTATTATTTTTATAAAAGGCTTGCTGTTAGAAATATAAAATGGTGTTTTCGGGTCCGTTTAAGCTATAAAAACTATAGAAAATAATGTAGTAATACTTATATAATATTTATACGCGTCTTAAACTTTATAAATATTAATTTATAAACTAATTAGACTATATATATTATCGATGTGAAAATAATAAAGAATGATAAATCGAACGAAATACACTATAATTAATTTTTGACTATTAGAAAATATTACAAATGTGTAAACTTATATATTAAATGACGAACTTAACGTAATCATTGTTTTAACTTATAAACTAAAACTAAAACTATTAGGTGGTGATATAACGATATAAAATACATTGTTTTATTTTATTTCGATTGCATTATTCTAAATCGACCTATAATTAAATAGGTTGCATACCAGTCATATTGTGACGACTTTCCCCTTTTTGATTTTCCATAAATCAATCCTACTTACTTGAGGTGAGTTTAGCCCCGCTTTAACTTGTTTATCACTATTTTACAAATCTCGGGGTGAGTTACATTGCTTGTTTTTACTTATGGACGCAAGTACTTTACTTTCATTTAAATGATTACGGATTAGCCTAAGTAGCGATAATCCACTATGCCCGAATTATCATGAACCATTAATTACTTTGTGTAAGCACGAGTGTTATAAATAGATCTATTTGGATTGACATCCCCGTTCGGGTAAGTAGCGCTTACTAGTTTCGGAGGACCGAACTAACGGACGTATACCATGTCGGATTGCGGGTGTCTCACTTTGGACGCTGCCTAAGGTACTTTGATTGCATGAAATTTCATACATAACTTTGTATAGTTTCGGTGTCATGAGCTTAGCGTGATCATAATTACTTTTGACGGATATAACTTACTGGCTTTAACGTTTCACACACAAGCGCAAAGCTATCTACATAAATAATTTTTTTGACTAATGTCCAAGTGTCAACATGATATTGGCCTAACTTTTGTTTTCTTTCTCCCTTTTAGGGGCTAAGCATATGTAATGGGTTTATTAACTTATTAGCTTATATGTGCTAAATAAGCCTAAATTAAGTGTTTAGCTTAGCTTATATGAGTGAGCTTATAAGCTTATATAAGGAGGTTTTGATAAGGCATAAAAGTGTGGCTTTGTTACGTGAGGTTAGGCTTATATAACATGTTGCATTATAAATTATAAATTTACCTTCAATTATACTTAATGTAACATTAATATTTTTTTTCAAGTCATGTCTCTTATAGTCATGTACTATTTTAAACTAAACAAAACATTTGAATTTATCAACTTATTAAATATAATCAATGTTTTAAAACCCGGTTTGATCCAGCCGGTTTGAACAAGAAATGGCTGGAGACCGGGGCCGATGTTACTGGGTTACCCCGATTGATCAAACCGACCGGTTCATGACTTTAAAAAAAAAATCTAAGCAAAGTTTTTATTTTTCAAAACCTTTTTAAGTTAATTGACAATTTGAAGTGATGATGATTAATGTTAGTTAAAATAAGTTAAACACCAACAAATATTGTCTTATTATATCTATATAATTTATAAATAAAGTTTTTTTTTTGAACGGCGATTTATTAAAACACTAGCAAGGAGCTAGATCAAACAATTTTTTTACTACATAGTATCATATTGTATATTTTTATTATTGTATTGTATTTTATTGTTTGTCTATTCGTTTACTTTGAGCAAACTACAAGTGGTGCGTAGCATATATATAAAGATGTAGAATTGTAGATATGTAAATATTATTTGACATTGGTCCAACATGTATTTCACGAGAAAAAGTTTAAAAAATCACTTAATTATTACTATTCCTTTCTTAAGGCTTATTTTGAAGTAGCCTGAATCGTTATGCAATAAACATTTAAATACAACCCGTGTGCATCGCACGGGTTTGCATGTTCAACAACGCATCTAAACATTACACGGCCAATTCCCAAAGTATACACAATCAGACTAACGCATCAACATTCTAACAAAATCATTATGCAAGCAACCACATGAGAAAAAAATTTGACACAAGCCGTGTGCATCGCACGGGTCTGCATGCCTCGTTATCAATAAAGAATCAATATATTCATAGGTTTAATTGAACGTAAGATAAATTATATGAGTATATAATGATATATATTTAATATATGAAAAAATATATACAAATGTATTGAACCAGTTTGACCCGGCGGTTCAACCGGTGACCCGATGAACCGGCTACTAAACCGGGTCAATTAAAAAACCGGGTTTTAAAACATTGAATATAATTTAACCCAAACACAAAAACATGGGTATTTTTTATTGAACGACAAACACTCAACGTGGGCTTATGAACTTACGTTATGTAAGTCATAAGCCGCTTATATAACATAAGCATAAGCCCAACTCATAAACTTAGCCAAACACCCCTTAAGTTGTTAGTACTATTAAATTGGCGAAGACCGTTTGCAATTATTATACCGGTTTTGACGAATAAATCAACAATGATACTTTTAGAACGTCCATTTTCATTCATTTGGCCAACTAGACCATTTTTTGCATCGTCTTTAAATATAACTAGTATTAGATGGTTAGCACGTCATGATATAACTTTTGCCTACATGTGATTCTTAAATCATGATATAACTTTTGCCTTTTTAGCTTCATGAATATCGCCGTTTTCAACATCAATCCCCTCGTTACTTGCATGATTCTCATCTTCATCAATCCTTTTGCGTTTAAGAAAATTCACGAGCCCTTCGAGTACAACCTCCGCATTGTCAGATTTCATTAGTTCCTCAGCCACCTCCGCTGGCGTAACCTTCTTGCATTCAATCAATTGTTTGATTTCCCTAAACCTCCAATGGTGGTCAATGTTGAGGTAGTTGGCTGCCAGCGTGTTGAACCCATCAGTTGTCAAGTATGACATGTGAATGTGCACATCCATACGCCCTGGTCGAAGCAACGCCGGGTCTAGTCTTTCTTTGTGGTTAGTGGTAAATATGATGATGCGTTCATCTCCACAACATGACCAAAGCCCGTCAATGAAATTTAAGAGTCCGGATAAAGAAAACTACAAATATAAGGAAAACTGAAACAAAGTTACTCTTGTAAGCTGTATCGTCTATGTTTCGCAGTATTTGGTATAATAACACTAATAATGTGAGTATGCCAATCGATTGAATACGAAAGGTTTGTTATTAAGCATCCCAATGCAATTGTGATCTTTTCTATTTGTACATTTAAGCCTAAAATGTACTACTCTCTCCGTCTCATTTTTATTGTCCACGTTTCTTTTTTGGGACGTCCCAATTTAATTGTCCACTACTAAAAATAGATAAGAAAGTTTGATCAAGTTTACTATATTACCCTTCTTTGAAATTATTATTACAAACTTTAAAGAAGACTTTAATTAATTATCTAAGAGTAAAACTGTCATTCTGTCAAAAAGTAAGAGAGAGAAAACAGTAATAAATGCACTTTTATTAAACTGTGTGTTTTTTGTCGGGAGACAATAATTTTGGAACGGAGGGAGTATATAAAAAAAAGTAAACCTTATAGTGTACTACGTATGATAACACAATGATCATTAGTTTTTTTTAATGTTTGGGCAATTCATGTTATTTAATAGCTTAACATGTAAAATAATAAAATTAGACACTTTTATATTTTAAGGACTATTGAGCTATATAAATTAACATATACCAACAGTTTATATAAGTTGAACACATTTATTCAAGTTCTATGAGTACGTGGTGATTTCTTTAAAGTTATAGGTAGTATATTCGTAAGTATCATAACATGTGAAAACTTAAGTAAAAGACTAAAGCAGTTATGTATTTAATGCATTTTTACAAACTATGAAACTTCAACTATCATGTTTTGGTTTCGCTTTCGTTTTATTGTGATGGTGCAAGTTTTCATGGCTTCTTAGAGGCTTATGAGTTTAGTGTGTGTTTATTTTTATGCTTTCGTTTTGTTGGGTCTCATCCTCTTTTAACTATCTTGTTTAATTGAGGTGTGACGCCTTGTATTGTATTTTTTTCTCTTTAGTTGTTTATAAATGTTGCGTTTCTAAAAAAAAATGAAACTTCTACTAAATTTCACTGAGAAAAAAACATGGTGCAAAGATTGTGAGTAAAGGCCAAAAGGGAATACAGTGCAAAGGCAGTTTGGTAAATTTTAGTGAATACCAAAACTAGCTTGCGTTTTGAAAAAGCATGTAGCCCTCTGCTTATCCATTTCTACGTTTTGACACCTCAATAACTAGCACCTTAATAACGCAATTAATTGATACTGTATTATGCTTTTCTTTGCCAAACACAAAGTACAACTTATTTGCGTTTTTAAAAGGCAACAAGGTTTTTAACCCGCGCTCCGCTGCGGAGCGCGAGGTTTTCCGTTTTCGTTGAGGTGGTTTTTGTGTAGACCTTGTATTTGGACCCGTTATAATGCTTTACATATAAGGGTTGCCATTGCGTTATTAAGCCATATGAACATATAGTGACACATAAACCATCCCATAATATATTCATTTTGGAAACTACACAATACTAATTCAATTCCAGTGACCAAAAAGATTATAAGTTTACAAAATACAACTCCAATGATTCAAATTTTCACATGTTATCCATAATAACAAAGTTGTTACAAAGTGGACAAATAAGATGACGGCAGGTAAACCCAACTCTACGTACCCACCGTCCATTAGGAAGTCGTTCAAGTTTTCAGATTCGGACCACACTTTTCGCTACTGCCACATTATATTGCAAAAGCCTTTAGTAAAATAAGGCTCTGTCATGGACATCCTTAAGAAAAAATCAGGGTTAAATGGTCAATATTGTTTCATTTCCCAAGTTTCCTTGAATCTTTTGCAAGCCAAATAGCCACAGGCATACCTGATAGAATTGACGGAAAGTAGCCAAGTATAGCAGCTCCAAATTAGTTGCACGGGTTACGTTTTCCATAGTAACGATGTCCGAGGGTAACCATAGCAGCTCCAAATTACTTGGTAAAAACCTGCACCAAATTTAGACTTTGAATAATATTTCTTTTAACTTTTGATATAACTTGAACTCAACACAAACTGTATTTAACTTACAAAATAACCTGAATATAAAAAAAACTTAAGAATGTAATTAAGTAATGTTTGGATAACCAATAGGCCTTTATGCTAGTGTTACGTGTGTGAAATTAATTAATGCCTCCAACCAAATATTTATGAGCCTAGTGTCTTTCGAACCATATACACTGATCAGAAATCTAAAATAACTATAAATCGATCGATCACTCATTTCATAGTTTGTTGTAGCTCGAAAAAGTTTCACGATTTCGTGACGCCTTTAGTTGGAAGCTATGGTTTCTTGCACGTACTACCAAAAAGATTGACTATCAGTTGAATACTAACTCTTGGTTTATTGGCTGTCACTAATATGTCTCACTACTTTGCCAACTAAATTATTGGCTGTGATACGCTAATATGTCTCACTACTTTGCCAACTAATTTAGCATGTTATGTAAGAGTATATGTTACTACTGGCTTGCTGTATTATGATGTCTAATTAATCGTCAATTTTGACAGTAGCTGCTGATGTTTTAGGGGTTATGGTTCAGGAATCATGGTTCAGGGGTTATGGTTCAGCGGGCATGGTCAAGGGAGTCGATAGGTATACTATTCAATTATTTATAACTTAAGAGCTTATAGTGTTCCCCTTATATACATTGTTGATTTATAATTTTTTGTTGTAAAACCCTTACAATGGTTGGCGATTAAATTAAAATTATATAGAACTGAAGATTAAACATAAAAAGTACCCGCATCACTTAGCGATGTCCTGCTCCATCCCAATAACTGTAAGGGATTTCAAGAGCCTCATCTACAAATAACAGCTGGATGGTGAGAGGGGGGTGTTTGCCAGCGAAAGTAGGCATCGAAAACGTAAACTTTTCTTTTCTAATATTTCTTTACCCAAAAAAAAGAAAACGTAAACTTTTTATAACTACATAAGCGTTTGTATACATACATTTGAATAACTAAATAATACCATGTTAAGGATAATCACGCGAGATGATCGAGACCCGTAAGTTTGACAGTTCCAACTCCATTTTCGAGGCCTTCCTTTTGCCTTGTTTCCAGTTCCAACTCCAGTTCTGCATTTGAGAATATGTTAATACATTATGAACTTAGTGGAGCAACTTTAAGTCTCGCTAAATAGTTTCAAGATGCAAATACAAACACACCTCTTACAATTAATCAAATCATAAAAAGCAAAAAAAAAGAATAATGATCTACACAGATTTGTAGAAAATGGGTAAATTTGTGTCCTGGAGACAAATAGCTAAGGTGTTAAGGCTGCATGTATGGTGGTGGTATGTGGTAACTCCTAGTCTCGTGTTCTCGTCCTATTGGTGTGAGATCATACTTAACATAAAAACTGTTGCATACTAACACATTACAAATACTAAAAAAATCCTAGATAAAGTCTACCATTTACACCAAGTGTTATTATACATACATTATCCCCTGGTATCAACCTATCATATAGTGGTAAAAGCCTGTATTGGTGCAGCTCTGTGTAAACTTGAAACCCATTGTGCAAATACATGTGTAAAAAGAAAAAAAGCGAACTATACCAAACCGCTACAACGAAAAACCAAAACTAAGAATGTGTTTAGTTGGTGAGAAATACCCCTCTTTCCTAAGAAAATTTTCACATAAATCTGAAAAAATTTGAAACCTGTTCAGTCACACATTTTCTAAAAGATCTTGGAAGACAGTATTTTTAAATCGAGCGTTTGTCGTCAGTTTTTTTTATTTCGTTTTCGTCGTTTTTATGTTTTCGTGCAATTATTTTACTTCGTCTGTTTTTTTTTTACGTATTCCGTTCTGTTTTTTACTTTTTCGTCTGTTATTTCTTTACGTTTTCGTCAATTGATTTTACGTTTTCAAAGTCAGCTTTTTTACATTTTCGTCCATATTTTTACGTTTTTGCATATGTTTTTTACTTATCGTCTGTTTTTTTTTATATTATACGTTTCGTCATTGTTTGTTTTATGTTTTTACGTATGGTTGTGTCCCTGTTTTTTACATTTTTTAACAGCAACTTTTATTAAAAAACTAGCAAGAAGCTAGAAAAATTACAAAGTTACAAGATGAAGATTTTTTAGCCAAAAAATCAACCTAACTAAACGACACATTACATCTAAACCGACTCAAAAAAAAGAATACGACACAAACGATCATCAAAAATTATCCGCCATAGAAGGAGAACCACAACCAAAGACACACTTATTACGATAAGCCCAAATTTTATTCCACCACAACCCTAACACACGCCTTCTAACAACCTGTTATCTTGATCGGAAATCGAAGATATTAACGAACCAAGAAACCCATTCTTCAGAACGTATGCACTTCCATGAAATCCACCTCCCACCAACGGAAAATCTTGCGAAAATATCTTTCGCAAACAAGGCAATCAAACAATAAATGACTGACGATTCGTAACGCGCACCACAAAAACGGACAAAAAATAGACGTAATATCTGGATACCACTCTTGATATTATTAAGACCGGTTAGCAAACAAATCCATTCTGACCTTCCAAACGCATGAAATGTAACCTTGATTGGAACACCGTGTACCGCTTTTATCATTCAGAGTGTGATTAGACACTATGTTCCGGAAACCTGTTATCATCAATAACCTTTCTAGCCGAAGCACCGAAACTCACTCAACCAGCAAGCGTCCATACCAACCTATCAGGCGTGACACCAAAACAACACCTTCCACGTAATCTTCAAATCTGCAACTGAATCTTGTTCCACTCCGCATCTATAGCACTTAGCGAAAAGACCAGTCAATTCGCCTGTGACAGTTTAGAAGCCACATCGAACGTACTTCTTCACGTTCCAACGCATAAATCCTAGATTATCTTTGTTTTCCTAACCATGTCTCCATCCATCAAATCCCTCTCCAAAAAGAAGTATCCCGCACCATTGTCAAGCTTTTTTTGTTTAAATTATTTAAGTGTATACTTTTATCTTCATGTTTTTCACCCTCCTGGAGAATGCCTTCGCCGAAAATGGACTTGTAACAACTTGAATTCCTGCTATAACCATTTTTCCCATCCTTCGCCTTAATAGCTTAATAAACCCTAGTCCATATCTATGCTTTTGAGTTGTAAACCGCAAACCCATGTTACACATAAGAGTTTCTGAGCTCTATTAACGCATATAAACTAGAAACCCAAGGCCACCTTTCCTTTAGACCTACAAAACCTTACTCCATGTTCCACCCATATCGATTTTTTACTATTAAATCGGACGACCACTAAAAAAAACCGACTGTCTCGAATTGTTCAATGCGTTGAAGGAGCTTTCATTTGGCAGCCCCTTTAATATGACCATAGATAAGGATAGGGCATGACTTAGAATCCGCGTAGAGAATGGTTTATACGACCACACTATCGATAATGTTTTCATCTTCCATTATATGGAAAGAACGATCTACCATTTTATCCACAGATCTTCATCCTAAGATTTTAACCCGAACATATTTCCCCCCAAACTTTCGAACTCTAAAGTAAGACAAATGGAGAGCATGTAAAGATACCAACAAACCCAATTCTATTGCAGCTTGCAAACCACCCTAAAACTTCACTCACGCACAAACACCCAAATAACATACTCTGCTTAAATTAAAATCTAAGACCATGAAGGCAACGATGAATACGAGTTTCGTTGCGTTTTTTTATGCTTCGGCTGTTTTTTTAAGTTCTCGTCTACTTTTACGTTTTCCGACTTTATATTTACTATATTCAGTTATTTTTACAATTTCGTCTGGTTGTATACGTTTTCGTCGTTATTTTAACTTTTCTTGTTTTTAACATTTTTTGCCTGTTTTTTACGTATTCGTAAGTTAATTTGTCCGTTTTTTATGTTTTCGTATGTTTTTTCCTACGTTTTCGCCCTTCTTTTTACGTTTGTGTCCATCTTTTTACGTTTGTGTCTGTCTTTTTACGTTTTCCAATATTTTTTTATGTTTCCGTATGTTTTTTAACGTTTTCCTCCGTTTTTCTAAGTTTCCGTACCCTTAAAAATTACGACAACTAAAAACAGACGCAAACGATAAAAAGACGAAAACGTAAAATAACTGACGAAAACTTAAAAAATGACTAATGTAAAAACTGACATAACGTATAAAAAACTAACAAAAAGTGTTAAAAAAAAAACGACAAAAACAGTAAAAAAACTGACGAAAACGTAAAATAACTGACGAAAACGTAAAAAAACAGACGACAACGTAAAAAAATTGACCAAAACGTAAAAACTTACGGAAACGTAAAATAACTGACGCAGACGTAAAAAACTGATGAAAACTTTAAAAAACAGACGAAAACATAAAAAATTAGACCAAAACGTATAAAACCGACGCAAACGTAAAAAAACTGACGTAAACATAAAGAAACTAAAGAAAACGTAAAAAACTGACAAAAACGTAAAATAACTGACGAAAACGTAAAAATATATGTACAGAGATGCGTACCCTAAGGATAATATTGTCCCCAATAGGAGGGTCGGTCAGACACCGGTGTTATTGCGAAAAAAGAATAACGCCTTCCTTTTACTTCATCTTCATTTGTAACATTGGAAATTATTAAAAAAACCCCTCAAATTAATCTTTTTAAACCTAATATAAATACTACCATAATTTTGCTCTTCTAATTTTATACAATATTTTCGAAACACATACTCAACAAATCTCATCAAAACAAATTCTTTTGATCTACTTATTTCTTATACAACCTCGGCGGATTGAAGATTGACGGTTACTAAGCGATCTAGCATTTTTTGCCAAAGTCGTTCTCTATGCAAGGTTCCACTATCCCGAAATAATTCACGGACGACAAATACGTTGCACAAACAGTCGTCTAAAAACAAAGTCAAGCATACTTCACTGAAAACACCATGTATGACGAAGAAACATTCACTGACTAGTTTCAGAATCGTTTCGAAGCCTTATCACCCGCATTGGTTCGAGAACTAACTCATAAGTAATGTGAGTAATTTCAACAAAGTAATGTGATTGTACCTAGAAAAGTTGAAATTTTCCCGCATTGATGAAGTGTACATCTGCAATTCTCAATTGGTATAAAACGACACTGTACTTGATTCTCTAAGACGAAGTATCGTTCAAATGGGTTGTGAGAACTTTCCTATTATTGTCTATCAAAAAAAATAAAAAGGATATTAAGTAATTAATATGCAAATGCATTTTTCGCGAAAGCAAACACAAGACTGATTTTCGAAAAACTATATGCTTTTCACGAGGAGAAACATTGGTTTCCTGAGATGTTAGAAAATATTGATTGTATGAATTGGGAGTGGCTTGATTGCCCAACTGCATTGAAGGCTCAATCTTCTAGGGGTGATCATAGATCAAATCCCTTCATTTTATTTGAAGCAGTTTCCTCACAAGACTTGTAGATTTAGCATGCGTTCTTTGGTGTTTCCGATGCGAACAACGACGTGAACATTTTACGTCAATCGCCTCTTTTTCAATTATCAAATAACGGAAAGCGCAAGAGTTCAATTTGTACTAACGACGTCACAATAAATGGGATATCTCTAACTAAACGAGATATATCCGGAATAGTATGTTCTTATGAAGTTCATTTCACAACGGGGGTCGAATGATACAAAGAGAATAAGGTATAAGAACGCGCACGAAGCAGCAAGGAAAGATGCGGGACAAGCTTTTGACGTCTTAATAAGTGGCCTATAATAAAAAATCTTGCACGACCGATGTTGGTATCCAAAATAAGAGATATGATGTACACATGCATCATATTACATAATATGATTAACCGACCGACGGAAATAGCAACTCTCCCAGACTTTTAGCTGAGAACAACATCGAGAAAATAAACTCAACGATTCTCAAGAACTAAAAGTTACAGAGTATAAGAATTTAAAAATCCAGGAAACTCATCTTAGTTCGTAAAACGATTTAGTTGAACACATTTTGCATCGAGCAAATCAACACAAGTTTTTATTGTAATGTGTTTTTTTTTTACTTATTATTAACTTTTTTAATTATTAATTACATTTAATTTTTTAAAGTTTAAATATATAAAAATGAAAAATAAAAGTATATAAGTGGTGTTTGCGGTCTCCTTATTACACTCTAAGGGTCATTAACTAGTACATCAAAAAGAAACAACTAAGGTGGCAAAAAGAAGAGAGTGGAATAAAAAAGGTTACAATTGCCACTAGTCTATGGAATTAGTTTCAAACAGACTCTTTGAGGTAGATAGATAATGACCATTGTATGGTAAACATTCATACTATTTAGAGACCAATATATGTCAAACCAAACATTAACGATGATACACTTTTTAGTCCCATTAATCCATTCCTCCTACCAAACTCACCCTCAATCAAACACACCTTGAAGTGTGTTGGTATGCTTTGAACTTAAGAGATTTGGGTTAAGGTGACAACAAAATCTATTATAAGTGTAGTGTACTTTTATGACAGAAAAGTCAGGGTGTCGATCGGATTTCATTTAATCGGGTAATTTGGTTTGTTCGGTTCGATTAGTTCGGTTAATTTTTTTGGGTCAACCCGAAAACCGAATTTGAATTCGTGTTTCGATTTTTTGGGGAAATGGGGGGGGGGGGGGGGGGGGGTTGGGGGTTGTGTTTTTTTTGATCGCCAAATTACACTATGTTATTTAAAAAAATGAATAACTACATAGATATTTTAGCAAAAAAAATGATTTCAAGAATAAAAAAAATGTTTTTTATATTTAGATAAGATTTTATGAGCTTTTTATTATATATATATATTTATAAAGTTTATTTATTTTTTATTTATATAAATTCGGTTATCGGTTCGGTTCTCGGTTGAGACTGCCAAACCCATATCCAACCCGATAACCAAATTCATAGTTCGATTCTTTTCGATTTTGGCAAATTCGGTTCGGTTATTATTCATTCGTTAATTATCATCGTTTCGTACGTTTTTCGTTTTTTTCTGGATTCTTTCGGTTTTGTCGTGACTCGCCCGAGGAAAAAGGAGGGCATGATTTCATTATCTTAACCCCACCAAATTAATGGAATTTGTGTGTTATATCAAATAAATATTTTATTTAGGTTTTTTTATATTATCTTAGGCACTTGAATAGAATTCAAAATGTAACATAAAAAGTACACAGGGCTTACAAAAAAAGACACAAGAATCCACAAAAAAATGTATTTAGGGTTTTTCTATCTTATGTCTGGGCCCTATGTACTTTTTACCTTCTTATCATGCGCCCCTAGAACACAAAATAGAAAAACCCTTTTATTTAGAGTGGTGATTTGCACACTCCATTATTTATTTCCACACTCTAAATTGTGTGTTCTTGACATTATATACCTCTAGATCATTTATTGGCGTGTGCACATATTAAAAGGATAAAATCATGAATACACAAATTTTGAGTGTAAACAATCATAATTTATAGGAGTATGTGTGCAAATCATCACCCTTTTATTATATGCTTCTAATCTTTTGCAGCCACATGTTTAACTCTTTTTTTGTTATCATCATCATTTCTTACTTTTTGTATTAATATTTTTATGTTAATGGTTAATTGCCTAAATAAGACAAATTTATTATTTAAAATTATCATCATTTTTTCCTCCTTCCTTGTTTCTTTCAAACCCAAAAATACAAAGCCAAATTAAATAACAATTCTGCAACTTTTAATACAAACCAAGAAACCCACCCTAGACTTTATTTTCATATTGACATGAAGAAACTCATGTCGACAAATAGGCATCTTTGACCATTCCAAATCATTCCAATGCAAAAAAAAAGTTTATCTTTGACGACGAGAGAAATTTTTAAGTTGGTTAGTGATACATCTTAAAAAATGATGTCAATATCCTCTTAATTTTTTATAATGTTTCTGTATAAAATCACGAAATATTTTTTATAGAGAAAGAAATATAAAGTTGGATATGTTATAAGTAGTAAAACACAAAAAATACGGAAAAAAAACTATAAAAAAATTGTTTTGTTATGTTAATAAAGTAAGTAAAACTGCTAAAGAAATATAAATAATAAAATATAAAGTTTTAACAAATAAAAAATTATAAAATACAAAAATATCAAAACCAAATAATCATAAAAAAAACAATAAAGAGAAGAAAAAAAAGGGGGAAGTTAAGCAATGTACCCAATTTCTCTTGCATGTTTTTCTACGGAGTACAGGTTAAAGATCACAACATAGAACCCATTATTGTCATAGATCCTAATGAACCAATTATAGTCACTCATTTTTTCATAAAAATAATAAAAACCCACTTTCCACCTCTTTGTTTAAAAATAAATTTCTTAAAACGGTAAATGTCACTCAACAAAAAATACACCATCGCGACATATTTTGTTTATCTTTCATATACGGAGTTACACGAAATAACTTTCGAGGAACTTATTTTTTTTCGATTGTATTTTTCAGGCACGAATTGCGAAAATCATATATATTCTTTAAAAACGCATCATATATGGATTCGACATAACGAATCATTAATAATATTTCATGAAATCATATAATTTGTGATCTAACGATTTTTGTTTTCATTTTTGTTTCATCACGAATTGTCGAAAATCAATATGATTCGTTTAACAATCATAGCTAGAGATTCGTATAACGAATATATAGATTTCATTAAAAACATACTATTTTTTCGAAAGAAATTTGTATAGACTACATACAATGCATAAAAAAAAGTTCGAAGTGTCGCCTCACTATAGGCAAATATAATTTAATTTCTCGTCGCGATGATATGTTTGTATTGCGTAACATTAACCATGTGTGAATATTAAATTTTTAAAAAAGAGGTGAACAGGGGTTTTTTTTAATGATGTGAAGAAACTCATATCACAATAACTCTGATTAAAATGTATCTTTGACCATTCAGACGCAAAATAGTGTATCTTTGACGATGAGAGAAATTTCTATCGTATTCTCCGCGAGTACACCTTTCAAAATACACAATAAACTGTATCTTTGACCATTTAGATGCAATATTCCAGTTGTAAAGTTTACAAATTTAGGAAGGCTACAACACACAAAGAATAATTTTAATCATGAGAAGTGACCAAAATATAAAGATAAACAAACATGCCTAGGTTTTTACCAAATATGATCTTAACCAATGAAGAGGATTTGATATTTTGCATTTTTCTATTAAGAAAAAAAATGAACGAAAGAAACTTATAAGATGAGAACAAACCTGAGGATCACGAACTGGTTTATAATGAGCATCAGGAAGTGTAGACGTAGTAATCCCCTTTCGACCCGGCAACTGAATACTACAATCGATATCTTCGATCACAAGTATCGAACGATTCGATGTCCTTAACATCAACTTCTTCAAACTCGAGTCACCGCCGATATTCATCAATTGCAGATCAAAAATATCAAACTTTAAGTAATTCGCTATAGCAGCAATCAAACTTGATTTCCCTGTCCCGGGCGGACCATACAATAGATATCCTCGTTTCCACGCCTTCCCAACTCTTTTATAAAAATCCCTCCTCTTTAAAAACAAGTCCAAATCGTCCATTATCGCTTTCTTCATCATTGGATCCATCGCCAATGTGTCGAAAGTAGATGGATGGTCTAGATTCACTGATTCCTTAAACCCGCCCGGTCCATTACTATATGATTGTAAGTTATGTAGCTTCACCACTTTCTTATCATTTTCGAGTTCTTTTGCCTTTCTAAGAATTGTTGGTAGGTATGAAGATATGATCCTCTCTTTATGCACTTTATCAAATCTTAGCTCGATGTATTTTCGTTCGGGCGAGTAGCCGCCACTCGAGCTGCTCTTCCCCCCACCATAGTCATCACCACCACCACCACTAGACTTTTGCTTCGCCTCATGGCGAACATACTTCCATGTAACTGGGATTCCTTCAAATGAATCTACTATTTCTTCGGATTCTGCAAACTTTATGTTGATATGGCTTTCTTTCACAGATTTGGTGATCCTTTATAATATGTACAAAATAGTTAGCAACAAATTATCAGCATGGCTTTTGGTCTAGCAGTATCCTAGTTGCAAATAAACTGTGTACAATACTACATGGTCTCTATGCCATATGTACTCTTTCTCAAACTATTGTAACATTTTATACAAGGGGAATAAAAAAGTAACTCATGTAACTGCTTTATTCACTAAGTAGGAAATAAAATGACACAAGTACTAGTAACATTTTGGGATGTGCTCACCTAAGACGTTCGGAATCGGGGTTGATTCTAGTACATAGGAAAGCTTCAGCAGCATCGTATATGTGGTTAGCGACCATGCCATCTTTTTCGTCGAATACGAGAGTGAGCTTAGAAGATTTTGGTTTCCAGTAAAACCGGACAGCGTCCGCGACATAACGTTGGAGTTCTCTAGGAAAGAGTTGGTTGAACATTGTACGGAACAGCATGATCGATGTTGACAACGATGCGTAGGCCGACAAGAGCGACGACGCCGTTGGCATCTCGGTGAATGATCGAGACGCCATTTTGGAAGTAGCTAGTTAGAGGAATGTTTGACCGTTTGTGTGTGTGTTTGTTATAAAGGGACTCTTATTTGAACCCTGTTGGATCGATTCAAAAATTAAACGCAAATATTATTATATCAATTGCAATATGTTTTACAAAGTATAAATCTGTCATCATCATTTGATTCTACAGGATTCTAAC
>BQNB010073504.1:14179-32094 GCA_026074375.1 Tanacetum coccineum
TCATCATAAAATATCCACCCTTCTGAACATAATTAGCATTTATCGTTACAAATTAACCCCATCATTCTTAAGACATCTGTATTTGTTTGGAGTCACAAAGAAACAAATTTTGCATTTCAAGTTTGAAGTATGTCTCACATTAAAATAGAACATATAAAAAGATAATATACGGATTGTTGCAACTCCATATCCAAACACCGTTCACAAAAGGTATGATCAAAATAAAGATGGATAATCAGAACATAAGTAAACTAAGTCTGAACCTATTATTGAAAACCGAATGTAATCCTAGAACAAAAGACTTAGCCAAGAAATATGAAATTAAGTTGATTACAACAACAATAATGAAAGAACATTGGCAAGAATCTTAACAATAGAATGAAACTTAAATGAATTTGACAAACCTCAAATGGAAACCTTGAAAATCCTTTTGGTTGGACACCTCTAATTAATACAACTGTATTCATATAAATATAATTTAAAACAATGCATAATACAAAGCAGATAAGCATAAAACTACGCAAAACGATCCAAAAGGAGATAAATTAGAAGTTTACAAAAGTTGAAAAGCTTCTATGTCAATTTCAATGGCTAAACATAAAATGCTCATTTTTGATAGATTTCCCTTCATTTAGGGCACCAATCCCAACTTCTCCCGAGCTTTAAAACAAAAGCCGAAAGCATTATAAATATCATGACTGAGAAGCTACATGAAAAGGAAAGTTAGAGAAGAACCCATGATGGGTTCTTAAAAACCAAGTACAAGATTTCTTAACGTAATACTCATATGAAAACACATGATTATATGGTCCAAGATTATACCTCAAAACAAAAGATAGATCGAAACCTATTAGTCAAAGATATCATATCATGTATATTTAGTATTTATCTCATTGCCTTGTATCACTCATAGTTATACAAGTGATATGGTTACCATATATTATACACATCTTTCATTGTATTTATACCCTATGAGGGAATGGAAGAAACACAAAAAATGGACTAAGCTACCCGATCACGAACCAATGATCACGACCCAGAATTCAAATACTGCCTCACGTGAACCCAAGCTAACTCGTGGCACTCTCCAACCTTCGCACGAACCGAATCTAAGTCTAAACACGAACCGCAACCTAAACGAACCAGAAAATAGGTTAAGGTGACACGTTTGTGGTTTTGAACTTGTTATAATTTATTTATTTTGAGATTATGAAAGGAATACAAGGAAATTGTGGTTATGACCGAGTAATTATTTTGACCAAGTGGGATGAGATTTGGGATTTTGTTTAATGATATTACAGGATTTGGAGGAGAATATTATTGACCAAATAATTCTCTTGATTAGGTCTTATTCCATATTTAAAAATGGTTTATCTTTATGGCTAGTAGTGGGTTAGGTTAGTAGTGGGTTGTCATGCACTAATAATAATGTAGGCACTCATAATATATACTATTATAAGATTCAGTTTTTATAATAAATAGGCAGTAGTAATGAGTTGTGGCATTAAGTATTGTGGCCTTTTAACTAGCCCAACAGGAACCCTTCCTACGGTTATATTCTTCACCATTGATGAGGCGGTATAAGTTTACATAAACACACGAACCTAAAGAGCTTTGGTAGTTACAAAAGTCATTACAGATGTTATTGATGGAGGTAAAACCGTTGGCCATCCAAAGAGTTGCTTGGTGGTATAAATTCCATGCTCACCTGCTGCACTTGACTCACACTTCTAAGCAACCTGAACATGTCAAGCAAACCTGCACATAATATGTCTTCTAATGTTTAGTAGATGCAGTCTCAAGGTAACCTCCACCCGATCAGTGAGGTGAAACAACCCAGTTTTGAGTTATACCTGGATGAACTAACACATGGTGTCACTGGAACGATTATTGTGATGATTTGCCGCAGCTGGGATGTGCACACTATTATGGGACATTATGTAAGCACAGATTTCGTCATGTTTGATGCGAAGGTAAGTTACATATTTCTTTTATGTGTACCCATTTCTTTCAATTCTTGACATCCATTTGTACAGGGTAATGCCATCCATAGTTTCACCAAAGCCAATGTAGCCCACAACTTTCTCAAGCTAAAGGAAGGGTCAGTTTAATATATTAAAAACTTTGTAATCCAGGCCAACAAAGAAGAGTACTGCATATTCAGAGACCATGCTTATATGATTGAGCTTGATGGTGCGGCGCTTGTGAGAAAGACGTATGTCACGAGTGGTGGGTGATATGTGAGAAATCACATATCTGTTTTATATCAAAAATGACCCTTAAATGATCAAAATGTCCAATAATATGCTTGTATTTGTGTATTTTGTTGTTTGTGTATATGTAGGTACGGATAATGCAAAAATTACAAGAAAATGGTCAAAACTGGACAAACACGGACACAGGAACGGATAGAATGCACAAGAGCCGGAAGTTTCTAGCAAATGTCAACAAAGTCAACCTTGGTCAACCATTGGTCAACCCACAAAAGATAAAAAACAACTTCAAAATACCAAAAATACCCTTAATGTTAAATCGTATTTCAATAAAAAACCCTAAATTAATAACACTGTTAGCCTCTTTTATTAAGGAGACTAAAGGTCGTTATTTACTTTACTATAAATTCCATTTACCTTTAAATTCCTCTCCCGGACCAACCCTGTTAAACACGGCCCCTTTCTTTTATAAAGCCCAAGAAGTCAAATCCTCACACCCCAGGTCAAACAAAGATATAAAAAGAAAAGAAAAAGGCGGTAATTCCTATTTCTTACTGTTCATCATCTTCACCGATTTCTCCTTGTGTAAAATCAAAGGGTAAATCCCAATTGACAGCATGGCTCTAAGATTCGAGTACCAAGTTATAAGTTGGCAAAAGAAGACGTCACCAAAGCCTCCCATTGGCTAAGACACCAAAAGGAATGACACGTGGATGCAAGCAAACACACAAGGGAAGAGAAATTTGCACTAAAACCTTTGGTAAAGAAGCACAAATGAGAATCAAACCACGGATTGCCACGCTGGCAATCCGTGTGCTCATTTTGATCCAAGGGCTAAGATTGGGCAGCTAATGATTAAAAGCAAACAAGGGCCAGGATTAGTGGGAGCGTCTAACAGACTTGGGGATCTAGATTCTTCTTTCTCAGCTATAAATACAAGCATCTCCTCACTCACAAAAGTATCTAGGAGTAGTTATAGAGAGTAGCTTTTAATTAGCTTATGTAATTTTTAAATCGTTTTTTAGCTTATAGATTTCTACTTAATGTAACTTACTTTTAAGCTTGTAATCAGTTTCATATTATTAATAAAAGTTTGCTTTTAATATTGATCAATTTGTCACTTAATTGTTTGAATAAGCTCTTTTCTTTGTTCACATAAGCTCATAAGTTCTTATCTACTCTTAGGCTGTCTACTTACTCAACTAAGCTCTCAAAAGCTTAGTTGAGCTTATTGACATTGAATACCTCCCCAAATTACCTCAGCTAAAACATGGAAGGGAAGTCAATTAAGGAAGGACTTCCAGGACCCTACCAGCTTATCACTTGATAAGCTGGAGCTTGTTGATAGCTCTTAGAGCATTTGCTAGCCTTGTTTGTGCAAAGGCTTATGTAAGTTTTTAATTTACCTTTTCTGTCTTTAATACTTAGCTTAAAATCTGTTAATTAGCTTAATATTGCTTAATTTTTGCTTATTGATGTTTAGGTAGCTTATTTGTGCTTATTATAGTTGAATTGTGCTTATTGTGTTTGATTTGTAGTTTAAAATACTTAGTTTACTTAATCTGTCATAAAATCAGTTAAAAAACCAAAAATATTAGCATAGTGTCATAGCTTATTAATCTGGCTTAAGTGTTAGCTTAAATGTGTTCATTAGGTCTGTTTTTAGTTCTCTAATATCTGGTAATAAAGCTTTATGCATTAAAACTAAAATTCATAAGCATAAAATGGATTTGAGTATTTTTAAAGGGGTGTTTGGAATAACAGTATTAACTTAAAGTTAATACTGCTATTGGTCTCTTTGGTATTAGAACTGAATTTGAACTTCAATTGTAAGTTTATAAGATAGGATTTAGTGTAATTTGTAGGCTTAAATTAGTTTTCATTTATAAAGATTAGCTATAGTTAAGTCTGTTAGTATAAATTCAGTAAGATTTAGCATAATAAGCTCTAGTTGATTATAGCTAAATTGGTTTCTCATTTTGCATTCTATTTGAGTGTAGGATCTAGTAGAGATAGCCTGCACTTTGTGTACTTAAGGTTTGAATCATCTTTATGCAAACTGCATTAGTAGGAATTTCTGCAAAAAATACCTTTTTCAATCTAAAAAATCAGAGGGTTATTTTTAGAGTTAGGTTTTGAAATTTTGTTTACAAGTAGCTTGTAGGTCATTGTCAAATGATTTTAGCTTAATTTGTTCTCAAAAGTTCATCTTGTTATCTGTTTTTAAGCTCAAAATTTATAATTTGTCTTTTCAAAGCAAAAATTTACTCAGCATATACTGAGTACAATAAGCTGTTTTCAAGCCACTTTTTCATTGAGTAATTGAATTTCAAAATGTTTTCTAAAAGTTGTTTCATATAGCTTTTTGGCCAAGGTTCAAAGTGATATAGGTTAGATTATCATAAGGATCTATTTGTGGGCTTAAAAATAAGCTTAAAGATGATGTTTGGTCTGTTTGGATTGTAGTTTTAGTTTAAGTGCTTATTTGAAGTTTTTCAGCTTATGGATTTTATTTTTGCTTAATTCCTTCTTAGTTTTGCTTAATAGGTTATTGGTAGGGTGTAGGTAACTTTTATAGTTTAAGTTTATAGCTTATTTAGTTTTTCTAGCTTAAGTCATTTAGTGAAAAATCCTAAAATTCTTTTAAGTCATTTCTGTTGGATCTATAAGCTGTTTTTCAGCTTATTTTTGATTTTGAAAAAAGTTGTTTTTACAAAAGAAGCTTATTATAAGCTGTTTTTCAACTTTGCTTTTTAAACTTTTTCAAAATATAAAAAAAAGGGAAGATGGAAGTCGGGGGTGAGCAAGGCTCGAACCCCTGACATCAACATCCTCACCTTTTATAACACCACACACAACACACTCAACCAACGCGCCCTGGGGACTTTTTCATTTTATCTTTGCAAAATTAATTTCTTATATACATTTTTATCACATTTGCCACTATTTACTATTAGGCGTTTTAGGCTTATTTGACAGCTTATTTGATAAGTTGAGTTCCCGAGCTTATTTTACCTAGATTCCTCATTGTTCAAGCTACTTTTGCCAATTTTTTTAGATTTTTATTAAATAGTCTAGTATTTGTAAACATTTAATTTTGTTAAAATCGTTTTTAATTCATAAAAAATTATAAAAAAGTCAAAAAAATATAATTCTTTTTTAGAAAATTTACTTTTAACCATTTAGGTCCTCCCCACCCTCCAACATCTCCACCCCCTAGGAAATTAGATTTGCGTTCGTAGGGTTAAAATTGCAAAATCTTGTTTTTTAAATAACGGGATTGAATCCCGTTCATATTTTTAGTGATTTTTAGCTTGAAACACCTTCGTTTTTAGTCTAGTTTTCTTTGTTTTAGCTTTTTAGTCAATTAAGTCTTATAAAAACCAAAAAGATCATTTTAGGATTAATTTTAATAATTTAGGGTTTTTAGGTCCCGTTAGGATTCCCGATTTGCGTTTTTAGTTAAATTTTTTCTTCCCTTAAGTGTTTTCAAGTTTTTGCCTTATTTTACTCGTAGTTTTAGAAAACCAATATCAATCTGATCCCATTCAAACATCGATTCTCAAAACGACTCTAAACTTTCAATTGCATTCCTCGCTGGAGATAACGACCCGAGAATCATACTCTCGGATTACTATAATTGTATTTTTTTTATTCTTACCTTCCTAATTTTATATATTATATAAGTATTTTATATTTATATATTATATATTTTAAAAGGTGTAGGTCAAAAACTCCGTCATCAGTTTTTGGCGCCGTTGCCGGGGAGGATTGTCTACGATTGTTGAAGCCGTTTGAAAATTTGTGTTTGAAGATCCTTCCGAGTGAAGTTATTTTGTTTATAAAAAAAATACAAAAAGAATTTTCTTTTCTTTTATTAGTGTATATAATATATAAAAAAAAAATTTAAATCAAAAATCTAAAAAAAAAACCAGAAAAACCAAAAATATAAAAACATTGTCCATAAAAAGAAATAAAATAAAAAAATATAACCAAGTTGGTAAAAGAACACCAACAAATAATACTTTCAATTGAAGTATTATCCATCAATAAGTTCCCGAACCAAAGATAAAAAACTTACCTTTTGTGTCTCTTGCAACGTACGGCTCACCTTCGAAAGTTAAACAAACTCTTTTATGCGTTTTTCTGTTGAAGAGTTACCGAGAAGCGAGTTGATTATTAGGTTTAAGTAGGGCTGAGCAAAGCTAACCGAAAATCGAACCGAACCGACAAACCGAGCCGAACCGAACCGACCGAAACCGGACCGACCATTTTCGGTTCGGTTTTCGGTTTTGTATATTTGTAATTTTCTGTTTCGGTTTTGTCGGATCGGTTCGGTTCCGGTTAAAACCAAAAAAATACACCTAAACTATCTATTCGGTTCGGTTTTTGTCGGTTCGGTTCGGTTTTGGTTTTTCTCGGTAAACTTTGGTTCGGTTTCGGTTCATGTTTTTCCCTAAACTCGGTTTTCGGTTCGGTTCGGTTTTTGTCGGTTCGGTTCGGTTTTGAGCCGATGCACACCCCTGGGTTTAAGTGTCTTATCTCATTGTCCGTATTTAAAATTTATTGTGAATACATTGGTAAAAACCAAAAAAAAAAAAAAAAAAAATAAAAATTTTTCTTTTTTTTGCATGCGCACTCGTTCTCAATCTCGTATTTCTAACCGTCAACAACAACAAGTCAATCCGACTTTTGTTGAACCATTCAATCTTGTTGAACCTATTCTCGTAGTTACGATGGATGATACTCGTACTATGGCTCAATTGCTCGAAGCACCCACCGTGGGTTACGAGGATGCCATCGTTGTACCCGAGATTACTGCGGATAACTTTGAGCTTAAGCACGTTTTGCTTACCCTCGTTCAAAACAAACATTTCTTCTGACATGACAAAGAAGACCCTCATGCTCACATCCGTTATTTCAACAAGATCACTTCTACGATGAAGTTCCCGAACGTCCCGAGTACGTCGGTAAAGCTTATGCTTTTCCCATTTTCCCTCCGAGGTGCATACCCCGGATTTGGCTTGAAAAAGAACCCCCTCGATCGATTCTCACATGGGATGATCTTGTTTTGAAATTCATCAACAAATTCTTCCTCCTTCCAAACAACAAATCTTCGATATGAAATAACAAGATTTCACAATGATTTTGATGAAAATTTCTACAGGCATGTTACCGTTTCAATGATCTTCTTCGAGCTAGCCCTACATTCATTGGATTTTCAGAATTACTCAACTCGATACTTTTCTGTAATGCTTTAAACTCTAATGATCAAGATTCATTAAAATTCCGCCGCGGGTGGGAACTTTTTTTGGATAAAAATGCCGTGATTGCTAGGATCATTGAAAGCAAATCCAAAGTTCGTAATTCACGTAATAAACCGGTTGTTGCAAAAGTGAGTTCGAGCTCTTCTACCCCCGGTATTTCTCCCGATGTTGCCGAACTGAAAGATATGGTGAAAGCCTTACTTCTTGATAAGAAATCCCAAGCTCCCACTCCCGTGAAAGCGGTCGAGGAAAGTTGTGTTACTTGTGGTGGTACTCATTCTTATCAAAATTGTCCTGCCACAAATGGCAACGTTTATCGTGACAATATTCAAGAATTTGTTACCCAAGCAGCATCAGCTAATTTCAATCAAGGAAATACCGGTTACCGAGCACCGATTGCTAATCAAATTCGACCTCCCGGTTTTCCTCCCGTTCAACAAAACCAAGGAAATAACCAAAACCGTTACAATCAAAACCGGGGAAATACCTACAACCAAGACCAAATTTATCGACCTCCGATTAATCAACCCCCGGTTCACCAAGGGCGCAACCCATTACAAGCTCCGGTCTCTTGCAAACACAAGGTGTGACAAAGAACGATTTTGAAAGCTATGTCAAAGCTAATGATGGAGTGATGAGAAACATGCAAGACCAAAACCAAAATTTACAAAATCGGCATGCTTTCCAAATTTGTGAATTCCAATACCGCTTCTACTTCAGGTTCAGGGACAACAATTAGAGGCTTTAAATTAATCTTTTCCGGAGAATTAGATGGTCTTCCTGAACAGGCCTTTTATTTGGTAGGTAACATCGATGAAGCTACGGCGAAGGCTATTAACTTAGAAACGGAGAGCAATTTAAAGAAATGACCTTAAATCTTTGTGTACTGACCCCTAATCGAATCGTTTGGGATTCAGAAGTGAAAGAAATCATTTTATCTACCAATAGTGGACAAATTGGCGTATTACCAAATCACGCTCCTATTGCCACAACAGTAGATATAGGTATTTTGAGAATACGCCTTAACGACACCATTACTAACCCGAAGGTAGACTTGAAGGTTATTACCACCCGAAGTGGTGTTGCTTATCAAGGACCCACGATTCCTACTACTACTTCTTCTCTTCCTAAAGTTGTGGAACGTGAAACCGAGGTGACAAAGGATATGGTGCTTCCTACTAATAACGGAAGTACCAAAGACGTCCAACCTCTGGTTGTCCAAGATCAACCTCAAATGATAAATTCTGAGCCCGTTGTTTTTCCCATTAGTGCTCCGATGCCTAATTTGAAATCGTCAATTCCATATCCTTCAAGACGTAATGATGAAAAGCGCCATGAAAAAGCTAACGACCGAATTGAGAAATTCTACAAAATCTTTCAAGATATGAGTTTCGAAATTAGTTTAGCGGATGCTTTGATTCTTATGCCAAAATTTGCCTCAACTCTTAAAGCTTTAATTGGAAACAAAGAAAAATTAAGTGAAATGGCTAGAACTCCTTTGAATAAGCATTGTTCGGCGGTTATCCTTAACAAGTTACCTGAAAAATTAGAGACCCAGGCAAATTTCTTATACCATGTGATTTTCCCAGAATGGAAGAATGCTTAGCCTTGGCCGATCTTGGCGCTAGCATAAATCTCATGCCATTATCCGTGTGGAAAAAGCTTTCTCTTCCTGAGCTCACTCCTACTTGTATGACTCTTGAACTGCTGACCGTTCGATTACCAAACCAATCGGTATCGCCGAAGATGTCTACCTAAAAGTAGGAAAATTCAAATTCCAGACCGACTTTGTAGTCGTAGACTTTGATGCCGATCCCCGAGTTCCCCTAATTCTCGAGAGATCCTTTTTAAAGACCGAACGAGCTTTGATTGATGTGTACGAAGGAGAATTAACTCTTCGTGTTGGAAAAGAAGCCGTAACATTCAATCTTGACCAAACTTTGAGATATTCCTCTAATTATGATGATATGACGGCAAACCGAATCGATGTCATTGAAATGGCTTGTGAGGAGTATTCTCAAGAAGTTCTCGGTTTCTCCGATGTGATCGCAAGTGGCAATCCCACTCCTTACTATGACCTGATCGTTTCTACCTCTTCTCCAACTCTCACTCCTTTCGGGGGTAGTGATTTTCTTCTTGAGGAAGTCGATGCTTTCCTCGCTCTTGAAGATGATCCAACTTCACCGGAAGTTGATGACTTACTATGACCCGGAAGGGGATATTCTTCTTCTTGAATCATTTCTCAATGATGATCCATCACCACCCCCTCCCAACCAAGGAAATTATTTGCCTGAAATTCAAAAAGAACTAAAAGTTTGTGAAAGCTTAAATGTATAAATTCCAATTTGATGAACTCCTGAAGTCAAAACTCAAGGCTGTACCTCCTCATCTGAATACGCATTTTTAGAATTTTTAGAGGTGACAACAAGTTGCCTATTCATATTGCTAAATGACTTGGAGTGTCAAGGAATTAGCCGCTCTCATAGAGGTTTTGAAGTCCACAAGCGAGCGATATCACTGGGAAACTCCCCGACACAAGGGATTATATAACCCGGAATTTTGTACTCACAAGATTCTTATGGAAGAGGACTACAAACCGGTGGTTCAACACCAAAGACGGGTGAATCCAAAGATCCACGATGCCATCAAAAAAGAGGTTGAAAAACTTCTTGACGCTGGATTAATTTACCCGATCTCGAATAGTCCTTGGGTAAGCCCCGTACATTGCGTACCGAAAAAAGGTGGCTTTACCGTTGTTAAAAATGATGAAAATGAATTGATTCTGACTCAACTGGTTACGGGATGGCGTGTATGCATTGACTACCGAAAGTTAAATGAAGCCACTCGTAAAGACCACTTTCCACTACCATTTATGGATCAAATGCTTAAGAGATTAGCGAGAAACGAATACTATTGTTTCCTCGATGGTTTCTCGGGTTACTTTCAAATTCCCATCGACCCTCATGATCAAGAAAAGACAACATTCATGTGTCCTTACGGAACGTTCGCCTACCATCGCATGCCTTTTGGCTTATGCAATGCACCAGGAACGTTCCAAAGGTGTATGATGGCTATCTTTCATGATATGATCGAAAAAACGATGGAAGTCTTCATGGACGACTTTTCAGTCTTTGGGAATTCATTCAAAAATTGCCTCTCTCGTGTCGAAAAGATGCTTCAAAGATGTGAAGACACCAATCTTTGTCTGAATTGGTAAAAGAGTCATTTTATGGTAAAGGAAGGCATTGTCCTAGGCCATAAGATTTCCAAAAAAGGGATTGAGGTTGATAAAGCCAAAGTCGATGTGATTGCTAAGTTACCTCATCCCACCACTGTAAAGGGTGTTCGGAGTTTTCTCGGTCATGCCGGTTTCTACCGACGGTTCATTAAGGATTTTTCCAAAATTTCTCGACCAATGACTCATCTCCTTGAGAAAAATACTCCGTTCATTTTTTCTGATGATTGTATTTAAGCTTTTCAAACATTAAAGAAAAAACTCACTGAAGCTCCAATCTTGATTGCTCCAGACTAGGACTTACCCTTTGAGCTTATGTGCGATGCAAGCGACTTTGCCATAGGTGCGGTGTTGGGGCAACGTCATGAAAAACACTTTAGGCCTATACACTATGCTAGCAAAACAATGAACGAGGCAGAATCGCATTACACCACGACGGAGAAAGAAATGTTAGCCGTGGTGTATGCCTTTGAAAAATTCTGGTCTTACCTCATCTTAAACAAAAGCGTAGTGTATACAGATCACTCTGCCCTAAAATATCTCTTTGCTAAATAAGATTCCAAGGCAAGATTGCTCCGGTGGGTTCTCCTCCTTCAAGAGTTCAATTTCAACGTAATTGACACAAAAGGAGCCGAGAATCTCGTGGCTAATCATCTTTCCCGATTAGAGAATCCTTATGAAAATGTGCTCGACCTAAAGGAGGTAAATGAAAAGTTTCCTCTCGAGACACTTAATATGGTAACTTTTCGTGGTGACTCAAGTACCCTGTGGTTTTTCGATTATGCAAATTACCACGTTGTTAAAGGGATGTCGTCCCAGCAAAAAAACAAGTTTTTCAAGGATGTTAAACACTACTTTTGGGATGACCCATATTTGTTAAAAATATGTGCAGATAAAATGATTCGGCAGTGTGTTGCTGGCCAAGAAGCTATTGACATCCTCACAGCTTGCCTTAGTGGACCCACCGGAGGACATTACGGTGCAAACTACACCGCCAAAAAGGTTTTTGACTCAGGATTTTATTGGCCCACGATTTACAAAGATGCCCATGACTTGGTCACCCGATGTGACACTTGTCAGCGTCAAGGAAAAATTTCGCAACGTGATGAAATGCCTCAAAATTCCATCCAAGTTTGCGAAATCTTTGACGTGTGGGCCATTGATTTCATAGGGCCGTTCTCGTCTTCACGAGGGAACAAATATATACTCGTGGCGGTCGACTATTTGTCAAAATAGGTTGAAGCAAAAGCGCTCCCCACAAACGACGCCCGAGTTGTTTGCAAATTTCTTAAATCTCTCTTCGCCCGATTTGGTGCCCCTCGTGCTATCATAAGTGATCGCGGAACCTATTTTTGCAATGACCAGTTTGCAAAGGTCATGCTTAAATACGGAGTTACTCACCGTCTCTCCATCGCGTATCACCCACAAATAAGTGGGCAAGTTGAGGTATCTAATCGTGGTTTGAAACGAATTCTTGAAAGGACCGTGGGCGAAAACCATGCCTTTTGGTCGGATAAACTAGATGATGCACTATGGGCCTTCTATACAGCTTACAAAACACCCATCGGGTGTGTACCCATCATGCTCCGTGTACGGGAAAGGCATGGTAGCTTACCGATCGAGCTCGAGCCAAAGCCTACTGGGCTTAAAGCAGGCAAACTTGACCTTGGGACCGCGGGGTAATCTCGTAAAGTTAAATTCAATGAAATAAAATGAACTTCTGTGATCATGACTATGAGAATCTTTGTCTAATAAGAGAAAACAAAGGATCCATGACTCAAAAATGACTCAAAGATCAAAAACCGCGTTTTCAACGTCGGTGATCAAGTCCTCCTTTTTAACTCTAGATTGAAGATGTTCTCAGGCAAATTAAAATCCCGTTGGTCCGGATCCTTCACCATTTCTCAAGTCTTTCCATATGGCACCGTTGAGTTATCTCAAAACTCCGGGCCAAATTTCAAGGTGAACGGTCATCGAATTAAGCACTACTTTGGAGGGAACGTACCAAAATTGGTTGTCCCGGATCTCCAAACGTTCCCTAAGGACAAATAAATTCAGGGATTGGGTCAAGCTTAGTGACCCTAAACAAGCGCTTCGTGGGAGGCACCCCATGCTTATCCTTCTATTATTTTCTTTCTTATTTCTATTGTGATGTGAGGAGGCTTGTACTCTTCCGTTTCTTGTTGTTTGTGCTTGTGATTTTTTGTAGGATTGACCCAAAATTTTCTGAAGACTCTCGTGTTCGGTGTTTTGTCCCGGTCCACTCGAGCTTCCTAGCCTTTGCTTACAATTAGTTTGGGGAAATCCAATATCCTAATCTTATCGACTAACGTTTATCTTTAAGCATACTTAATAAACGGCTTAGGATTTACGTAGAGACCCTTCTTAAAACATTAAGGACAATGTTTAATTCTAGTATGGGGGGATCTATCGATTTGATTATGCCTGCAGCCGTTGTTCTCACGTACCCCGTTTTTCCACAAAAAATTAAAAATTTTAAAAAAATAAAATAAGTGTTTTGTCACAATTTTGACTTTCCTGTTGGGTAGAATAAGAATAAATTTTGACCCGATCGAGCGTGTTGAGCTCTAGCTTGTTCCTTAACTTTTAGGCTAAGCATTCGCGGAAATTCGCGAAGAACGAAAAATGATAGAGTTAAGTATGAGTGGGATGCTAAACAAGGATTATTTGGAAATCTTAAGAGCTCATGTATGTAATTTGTGGCTTTTTCTCCCATAAGCTCTTAACCGGATTAATATACGTGCTGTTTTTGGAGATTAAACTTAAATCAACAATTTTTATGTAATATATAGCAAAAATTTTAGTCTTAGTTCAAACTTATACTTGAATTTTTCAAAAAGAAGTCTTCTCTATATAAAGTAATATAAAAAAAATGATGATAAAATGATAAAAAAAATATAATAATAAATATAAACTGTGGGCTGATAAAAGTTTACTACCTCTTGCCGGCTCACAACCGATGTGGTAGTCTTCTAAAGAAAGCCCATAGTAAGAATAAAAATCCGAGACTGATAAAAGTTTGTTGCATCTTGCCGGCTCACAACCGATGTTGCAGCCTTCTAAAAGGTCGAGGGTTACAATTGCATAAATGTTTAATATTAAGTTTGAATTAATAAATAGATTTATTTTTGTTAAATTCAAATATGCTTTTGAACTTTGACTATTTTATTTTAAAGCTATGTATATTCGGGAAACCTGAGAGTTTTTGAAACATAAGGTCCGTGAGTCCCGATACTAGTCTCTGTGGGGTGTCAAAAGCCTGGTCACTTAGCCGCAAGGTTGGGATGTGCCGAGACGAAAGTCGCTACATGGGATGATCTCGCCTTCAAACTCATTATTCTCGGGTGGAACGTGAAACATAGAATTTTGCAAAACGTTGATCCACGGTTGAAATTCAAAATAGCACATTCACCTAAGATATAATAATTGTCGGGAGTGAAAAGTTCACAAATTGCAAATATGAGTAGTATTAGCATCTTTACTGATATTTAACTGTGATTTCGTTTTAAGCTTGGTTTGGATAAGTGAAAAGTCAGGAACGATGAATTTATCCTTTTTGGTACATTCTCGGATCGAAATGTATCTTGTTCTATGATCCCTAATAGTATTGGAAATAACGAAAGTCGTAATATTTTAGGTAATAAAAAAAATGGAAAAAGTTTTGAAAAAGGGACAATGGGGTGTTTTAAAACTTGTGATTTCTTAACTCTCTCCACAAAAATCTTTGCTACTTTTCAAAGATTTAATTTTGGGAAGTTTTTAAAGTATTTGGTTTTAGAGCATATAATATTACGTGAGGACACGTAATCACTTAGTTTGGGGAATTTTGATATGTGAGAAATCACATATCCTTATTATATCCAAAATGGCCCTTAAACGATCAAAATGTGCAAAAAATGTGCTTGTATTTGTGTATTTTGTTGTTTATGAATGAATAGGTACAAATAGTGCAAAAATTATGATAAAACGGTCAAAACTGGACAAACATAGACACGAGAACGAATAGAGTGCAAAAGAGCCAGAAGAATCTAGCAAAAGGTCAACAAAGTCAACTCTTGGTCAACATTGGTCAACCTACAAAATGCCAAAACCCTCAAAATACCCAAAATGCCCTAAATATTAAACCTAATTTCACAAAAAAAGTCCCTAAAATCCTAACACCGTTATCTCTTAAGTATAAAAGAGATAACGGTCGTTATCTCTTTATAATAAACCAAAACCCATTTACCCTTCCTTATAACCAAGCCTATGGCCCATTCCTATTATACCTGGGCCTAAGTCAAACCTATACACACTCCCGGGTCAAACAAAGGTATAAAAAGAAATGGAAAGAAATAAAGCGGGAAATCCCGTTTTTACTATTCATCATCTCTTTCAGTTTAACCTCACCTCAAAACAAAGGGTAAATCCCAATTGATGACATAGAACAAAGATTCGAGTACCAAGTTATGAATTGGCAGAGTAAAACGTCACCAATGTCTCTCATTGGCCAAGACACCAAAAGGAATGACACACGTGGATGCAAGGAAACACACAAGGAAGGAATTTTTGCACTAAATTTAGTGCAAAAGAAGCACAAGTACTCTGACACACGGAATGCCACGCTAGCAATCCGTGTGCTCACTTATTTGATCCAATGGCTTAAACAAAGGATCCAATGATTGGCATTAAAGGAAGGGACGACATCAAAGCTTGGAGGAATATGTTGCCAGACCTAGAAGCTTCTCTCTCAGCTATAAATACAAGACCTTCTCACTCACCCGAGAGATATATAGTTTTTTTTACATTTTCAGCTTATAAAATTTAGCTTTTATGATTTTTCTTTAAAAATGTTTTAGCTTATTGTTTACTTAATGTCATTTCATTTTTTAGTATTGTAATCAGCTGTTTTATTAATAGAAATCAAGTTTCCTTACTATGCTCTTACTTTTCTCAAGCTTACTTACATATAAATTTTGATAAATAAGCTGTTACTATTTCATAAGCTTCTAATAAGCTCATCTCAAGCTCATCTAATTCTCTTGAACTAAATTCAGTCATTAACTTTACTTAAATCTAAAATCAAGTTTAAAACCTATGCTATGGATGGATTTGGTTGCTTTGGATGATAAGCTTACCCTGGAAGAGCTTATTGGACTTTACTAGCTTATCCTTGTGATAAGCTAGAGCTTGTTGATAGCTAATTTGAGCTTAATCTTAGCCTTGTTTAGAGCAAAGGCTCCTATAAGTTTCTTCTTTACATTTAAGCTTAAATTTACACTATTAGCTTTAATCTGTTTCATACTGCTTATTATTTGCTTATTTCAGTTTAGATTAGTTTATAATTGCTTATTATTTGTGTTTAGTGCTTATTTAGTTCAATTGTTTGTTTAGATCTCAATTTTCATGTTTTTAATACAAAAAAGTCATAAAAACCAAAAATATTAGCATTAGTTGTTAGCTTATTGTTTCTGCTTATTTGATTGTGGAAATTTGTTCATTAGGTCTGTTTATAGCTTATCATTATCTGGTATTTGCAATTGGTACCTTAAGTCTCAAATTCATAAGCTAAAAATGAGTTTAAGACATTTAAAGGGGTGTTTGGGTAAAGGGTTAAAATGGGTGAAAATTTCATTTTGACACTTTAGTTAGTTTAGTTTAGCTTAAATTAGTGCACAAATTTAGTTTGTGTAAGTTTTTAAGTGTTAAATCTTATTGTTAAGGTTTAAAGAATTGGTGGTTTGAAACTGTAGGTTTATAACTGATCTTGTTGGCTTATTTGATTATGCTCTTGCTTATTGTTGATTTGTGATGTTTTTGAGTTTATGCATATGTTAAAAACAGGTAGAAACAAATACTCATTGCCTGCATTTGTTAGTTTTGAGTTTTGCCAAAACTGTCAAAAGTACTAAGTGTTTAAGAAATTTTGAGATTTTGCTTTTTCAAATGCTTGTTGTGGCTTATCCTTTATTTCAAAATGCTTTTAGATTGTTGTTATGTGTTCTTTGGGGTTTAATTTTGATCTGTTTATAGGTTTGAGATCCATAAGGATCTGTTAGAATGCTTATTTTCAAAAAGTGTTGTTTTGTTAATTTTCCCAAATTTTTCTAAGTATTGAATCTGTGTGAGATGCCCTTTTCATGAAGCTTTTTAAGTGCTTGTTTGAGTTTCAAAATGCTTTTTCTTTGGAGCTTATTGTAGCTTTTTGGCCATTCTTTTCAGTGGTATAAGTCACTAAGCCATAAGGATCCTTTTGCTAGTTTATTTTTAAGCTAGAAAAGTCCCTATAGGCCTTTTGGCTTATCAGTTTTGGCCAAAAGGTTCATTTTGCTTATTTTAGCTTATCTGCTTTTTGTTATTGCTTATTTAGGTTTTGTCTAGCTTATTAGGTTAGTATAAGCCCATTTTAGCTTATTTGGTTTTGCCATAAGCTTATTTGAGCTTATTTGCTTTCTAGTGTAAATTTTAAGTGTTTTTAAGTCTTTTTAGCTTTTCTGTCATTCTAGCTTATTGTGCTTGCTTATTGTTGCTCTTAAAGTGCTTTTAATAGATAGCTTATCATCTATTTTAGCTTAACTCTCTTTTTAGTTTGCTTATTTGAGCTCAAATAGCTTAACAGTTTGCATTTTATAGGATTGGTAGTGTTTAAGCTTACTCTACCTTGTCTAGCTTATTTTAGTGCATATTCGTGATTTATAAAAAAAGTGTCTTTTCAAAAAAGTGCTTATTTTTCTGTCCTAAAAAAGTTGTAAAAAAATGGCCAAAACAAAAAACACTTGGGATAGTAGGAAGCCCCGGGTGAGCAAGACTCGAACCCGGGACCTCTACCACCCTCACCAAGTGTTTTTATCCCACACCCTTAACCATTGTGCTACAATAGCTCATCCGGTATATCTTTGCAAAATCTATTAGTTATATACGTTTTAAGGTTTTTAGTATAATAAGTTGTTTAAGCTTATTTCACAGCTTATTCGATAAGCTGTTTTCTCGAGCTTAATTTTCTTAGATTCCTCATTATTCAATCTAATTTGCATAATTTTTTTATAGAAAATTTTCTTTTATCATATAGTTTCTAGGAAAATTAGTTTTGCTTCCGTATGGTTTAAATTGCAAAATTTCATTTTTTAAAGAACGGGATTCATTCCCGTTCACGTTTTTAGTGTTTTCAAGCTCAAATCTCCTTCGTTTTTAGTCTAGTTT
>BQNB010073505.1:3955-16057 GCA_026074375.1 Tanacetum coccineum
ATGAAAATTAAAAGGACTAACTGTGTAAGTAACAAGGACTAACTATGAAAAGTTTTAACTAACAGAAACTTTAGAGATGAACAGACATGACCCCTGAAGCATCTAACAACCAACAACCAGCATCCATATTGATTTAAAAAGCTTATTAACTAACTTTTTTTAAGACAACTTTTATAAAAAACTTAACTACTAACTTATTTGAAATAAGCTGAATAAGCTTATTAGCTTATAAGCTTTAGCAACTTAGTAATCTACCTCTCAAAACAAAGTAAACAAAGCAAAGTCAAGTCACTTGACAGATTCTTAATCAAACTATTTATCAAATCCAAATAGCTTATTCAACTCCTATGCAACAGATTACTAGTTCAAATAATCAACAGCTTATCAAGAAAACAGAAAAAGGACAAATGTAAAACCTGAATAAGGTGTACCTTGGCTTTCCAGCATGAACAGGAAAGCAATAAGCTGTGTGGGCTTATGGCTTAATCCACATAAGCCCTAAATCAAACCAACAACAATCCTAAACTAGTCCTAATGCTGACCCTCAGCTCTAAACCCTCTTGATACCATAGCAGCCATCCAATTCCAAGATGGTATCAAGCCTTAATCATAACAATCACAAACACAAATATTTTTTGACAGAATTTAAATGAGACACAATTTATATGAAATAAAACTTTTATTAATTCTGAAATTAAGGTTCTTACAATTCGAAATGAAATAACAGGAAATTGAAATTACATAAAAAACTACTAAAAACGGAATCGACAAAATTAAACTATTACAAAAATAAACTAAAAATCACCACTATAAGCTGGAATGAGGGGGGTATTTATACCCCAAGCTCGAGCTCATCATCTTCTAGGTCCTTCTATTCTCTTTAATCTTGGCCCTCCATCTCTCTTTATCCTTGATCTCAAACGTAAGCCGTAGGATTTAAAGATGTGTATAACCCGGATCATTGACGTGGCATATTTGTGTTAGTTATGTGAGTGTAAACACTCACACACGTCACATCACCCAATCACTTCTTTTCATTTTGCCAGGGTGGAATGGGTTGGGTTATGATTGATAGTGATGGATGGGTTAAGGGGTGTGAGGGAGTCATTAACCCTATGGTTAATTTGGGTGTGGGTGAGTGGTTAAGAAACTAGGGTTCATGGAGTTCTTGAGTGGATTCGGTGTGTGTGTGAGAGTTTAATCTCATTTGGGTAAAATTGAGTGAACAGTAAGTGTAAATGGGGTTATAAGTGTAGCCGGGTTGGTCGGGTTAGGGTCGGGTTAGGTCGGGTTGGGGCTTTTGATATGATTGGTTGAGAGATGGTCCATGGGTAGTTTGACCCGGGTATATGACCCGCGACTTTTTGTAACTATGAGGAAATTACAACTTCGGTCCTTGTGTTCGGCTAGACCAATTTCAAGATGTAAACAACTTCCATAAATTGCAAAGTCAGCCCTTGAACTTTATAAAACAATGGAGTTGGCTTTGGTTGACTGTGGGTTAGCTGCAGTTGACTGTAGAAGGCTGAGGCATGATCTCTCTGGCTTCGGCTTTTGATTTCTTTAGCTTCTTGATCACTCATCCGTTCTCGTGTCCGTTTTTGACTGATTTCTTGCAATATTTGACATATCCATACCTGCACACATAAAACTCAGATACAAGCACATTTTTGCCATTTTTGATCCGTTTTGGGTTTATTTGGGTTATTTTAAGCATAAATAGATATGTGTATTCTACACTTATCATGAATCTTCTTACCGGAACAAAGACATCCCTTGCAATTCCAGCTTGTGTACAAACCGACCGGTTAGCTAATTCAAGGGTCATTCGGGTGGATATAAGTTCGGATAAACCTAACTTTTTCCAAACCAAGAGTGGCATCAAGTTGGTACTGGCACCTAGATCGGCTAAGGCCTTGCAATTGAGCTCACTAAAACTACACGGAATGAGAAATTTCACAGGGTCCCCAAGTTTCTCGGGTAACTTCTTAAGGATAACCGCTGAGCAATTTTATCCGAGACTGATAAAAGTTTGCTGCATCTTGCCGGCTCACAACCGATGTTGCAGCCTTCTAAAAGGTCGAGGGTTACAATTGCATAAATGTCTAAATAATTAAGTTTGAATTAATAAATAGATTTCTTTTTGTTAAATTCAAATATGCTTTTGCACTTTGACTATTCTATTTTATAAGCTATGAATATCCGGGAAACCTGAGAGTTTTTGAAACCTAAGGTCCGTGAGTCCCGATACTAGTCTCTGTGGGGTGTCAAAAGCCTGGTCACTTAGCCGCAAGGTTGGGATGTGCCGAGACGAAAGTCGCTACATGGGATGATCTCGCCTTCAAACTCATTATTCTTAGGTGGAACGTAAAGCATAGTATGTTGCAAAACGTTGATCCATGGTTGAAATTCATAATAGCACACTCACTTAAGATATAATAAATGTCGGGAGTAAAAAGTTCACAAGTTGCAAATATGAGTAGTGTTAGCATCTTTACTGATATTTAGCTGTGATTTTGTTTTAAGCTTGGTTTGGATAAGTGAAAAATCGGGGACGATGAATTTATCCTTTTTGGGGCATTCTCGGATCGAAATGCATCTTGTTCTATGATCCCTAACAGTTATGGAAATAATGAAAGTCGAAATATTCTAAGTTTATATAAAAAAAAATGAAAAAGTTTTATAAAAATAGGAAAATGGGGTGTTTTATAACTTGTGATTTCTTAACTCTCTCCACAAAAGTCTTTGCTACTTTTTAAAGATTTAGTTTGGGGAAGTTTTGAGGTATTTGGTTATAGAGCATATAATATTGCGTGAGGACACGCAATCACTTAGTTTGGGGAATTTTGATATGTGTGAAAACACATATCCGTTTTATATCAAAAATGGCCCTAAAAAGACAAAATTGTGCTTTAAATGCTTGTATATTGCTTGTTTTGTCTTTGTGATTGTGTAGGTACGGATATTGCAAAAATCTCAAGAAAACGGTCAAAACCGGACAATCACGAACACGGGAACGGAATAGAGAATACAAGAGCCGGGAGAATGCTATCAAAGGTCAACAAAAGTCAACTCATGGTCAACAGTGGTCAACCACAAAAAGACAAAACCCAAAAATACCAAATCAGTCCCTCAAAGTTAACCAAATTCATAAAAAGTCCCTAAACCCTAACGGTGTTAACTCTTTTAATTATAAGAGTTAACACCCGTTAACCTTTATAACAACACCAAAACAAACCATGGCCCATTTCCTCTTTATAAACCAACACCAGGCCCAAAACCTTTTGTATTAGCCCAAGTCAAACCATTTTACCCTGGGTTTAAGAAAAGTCAAACACTTTCCCTTTTATAAAAGTAAAAAAACGCGGGAAGAACAGTTGTTACTGTTCATCTTCTTCCCCGTTTTACCTCATGTCACAATCAAGGGGTAAATCCAAATTGGCTACGTGGCTAGTCAATTCAAGTGATAAAGACTGCCTTGGCAAAGTTACACCTCACCAATCGCTCCCATTGGTGGAAACCCCACAAGTGAATGCCACACGGATGCAAGGAAACACACCGAGGGCTAGGTTTTTGCACTAAAGACTTAAAAAGAAGCACAATGGCTTGCACACGGATGCCCTTTGGCATCCGTTTTGTGCTCACCAAAGTAATCCAACGGCTCAAATTATGACTCAATGATTGGAATTTATTTGAGGGCTGAGATCAAGACAAGGAGAGAGAGGCTAGAAGACCTAGAAGCATCTTTGGCAGGCTATAAATAGCCCTCATTCACTCACACACAGGGACCTTCTTTTTATCTAGTTTTTCTAGCTTTTAGAATTTTTAGCTTATGTAATGGTTAGCTTTTAAACTTTAGCTTTTGAAATTCAGTTATTGTGATCCATTTTAAATCTCTTGTAATCGGTTTTCAAATTAATGAAATCAAGTCCTCTTTTATAAAATTTGCAATAAGCTCTCAATAAGCTCAAATGTTTGTGTATTGTTTCATAAGCTTTTCATAAGCTCTACTACAGCTCTTTGAGTCTCTAAGCTCAAATTGAGCTATTAATAAGCTCTTAATCTACTTAAATCTTTAAAATCAGTTTAATATACCCTTGCTTATGGATTGTGGAAAGTTGGATGATAAGCTTACCTTGGAAGAGCTTATGGGACCCCTACCAGCTTATCCTTGGATAAGCTGGAGCTTGTAGACAGCTCATTGAGCCTTGATTGCCTTTGTTTAGCTAAGGCTTTTGTAAGTTCTCTTTTATTTTTAAATCATTTAGCTTTAATCTTGCATTTGCTTATTTTCAGCTTATTATTTGCTTAATTGTGCTTTTATCTATCTTATTATGCTTATTGATCATGTTTAACTATCTGTTTTTAGCTTTTGTAGTATAAAACTTAGTTTTCCATTTTTGTCTCATAAATCAATAAAAACCAAAAAAATTATTAGCACAGCCATTAGCTTAATGTCTCTGGCTTATTGGCTTATTGAAGGTTGATTGTTAAGTTTGTTATAAGGTGTGCATAATCTGGTATTCAAGTTTTGTAAGCTAAATCTCAGTTTTAAAAGTTTAATTTGAAATGAAAATGGGTAAAGGAGTGTTTGGATTAGCTGTCTTTGACTTTCAAAAGTCAAATGCAGTTGATGAATGTTTTTGAACTAGTTTCAATATAGGTTAAAATCAGTAGTGAGGGTGGTTTCATAGTTTAGATTTCAAAATTTAGCAAGTTAAAGCTTATTTTCTAAGTCTGTGTACCAGGGGAAGTTTTCTTTTTAAGCTAGTAAGAGATTTTTGATCCAAGCTTTCTCAAGCTTGGATATTGTTTATTTAGTGTTGGTACACACTCATTTGGTGTGTACAAAGCAGTTTTGACACTTAAGGTCAACTGCAATTTGGTTTTATCCTTTTTGCTTGTGCAACAGATGGTAGAAGTGCAGTATCAAACTGCATCCCTTTTTGATTAGATTTATATTAGCTATAGTGTTTTTTTAGCTTTAAAAATTCAGTAGGCTTTTAGTTTACATGTTAGTTAAGTTAGATTAAAACTAATCTTTCAAATTCTAGCTTGATATTTAGGGTAAATTAGCTTTTCAACTTCACAAAAATTCTAAAAAACCAAAAATAGTAGTAAGTAAGATTTTGATTCTCATTTTTAGATTTCAATCTTATAGGATCTGTTTTTATGATTTAGATTTATAGCTTAATAGTATATTGTTAAGTTTTCAAAAGCTCAGCTTCTGTAATAGCTTATTGTAGATTTTAGCTTAATTAGTTTTTGAGCTTAAAGTGTTTCTTCCTGAGTTAGTAGTTTTGATCATTAGATTTAGTAGTCTAAAAGTGTTTTTAGTTAAGGTAGCTTATTAAAATTAGCTTCTACACATTATAAGCTTTCTAAAACAGCTTTTGGATTCAAAATTGGTGCTTATTTGAGATCTGTGTGGCTTTTAAAAGCCTAGTTTCTGAAATAGCTGTTTCATAAGTGCTTTTTCCTTGCTTATCTGTCTTTCAAAATGGAGTTGGTTTGCAATTCTAAGTAGCTTAATAGCTATGCTTTAAGTAGGTAAAAAGCTCCTTGGCCTAAGGATCCATTTTAGTGCTTAAAAATAAGCTCAAAGGTCCCTGTAGGGCCTGTTTGGCTATTAGTTTTAATGAAATAGCTTATTTAGTCTTTTAGCTTATTTCTTGCTTATTTTTAGTCCTGTTTAGTTCATTAGCTTAGGTTTAGCATATTATAGCTTAATAAGTCTTAACTTTAGCTTATTAAGTCTTCTAGCTTATTTAGTTTAAGAAATACCAAAAAAATGAGTTAAGTGTTTCTGTCATGTTTTCAGCTGTTTAACAGTTTATTTAGGGCTTTTCACAAAAAGTTTCTTTTATTAAAAATGCTTATTTTTAGCTGTTCTAAAACTTTACTTTTTTAAGTTTTTTTATAAAAAAGGGGGGAAGGTGGAAATCGGGGGTGAGCAAGGCTCGAACCCCCGACCTCAACACCCTCTATCCTTTTATAACACACACCACACACTCCACTACCACTGCGCCCTGGGGTCTTTTTCGTTATACCTCCACAATATTTAAGTTTTATACACGTTTTTCACATTTAGGCCTTATAAGCTGTTTTAGCTTATTTCGTGGCTTATTCATTAAGCTGTGACTTCAAGCTTATTTTTCCTAGGATCTAATTAGTATAAGCTATTTTCTGTGCTTTTTCTAGAATTTTTCTAGATAGTTTAGTATTTTTAAACATTTAGTTTTATTAAAAACTTTAAAAAATCACAAAAAATAGAAAAATAATCAAAAAAAATATAAATCTTTTTTAGAAAATTTTCTTTTATCATAAAGTCTCTAGGAAAATTAGTTTTGCATTCGTAGGGTCTAATGTGCAAAATTTCGATTTTTAAAGAACGAGATTGATTCCCCTTCTCATTTTTCGTGGTTTAAAGCTCATTTTAAATCCGTTTTAGTTCTAGTTTTCTTTAAACTTACTTTTTAGTCAATTAGAGTCCAATTAAAAAGAAAAATTCATTTTAGATTTAATTTTGAAAAATTAGGTTTTTAGTTGCTATTTAGGGTTCCCGTTTTGCGTTTTTAGTTAAAGTTTAATTTCCTGTTATTTGTTTTTGTGCTTAATTGTTATAATTTGATTATTTTAATTAGTAGAAGTAGATAATCAAATCAATCTTTGTTTCCAATTCAAATCATTGTCCAAACAACAAACGTGGTTTCAATTTCACAAATCGTTGGGGAATAACGACCCGGGAATCATACTTCCCGGTTTATATACGTATTATATTATATATATTTGTGAAGATTTTCCTTTTTACCTTTGTCCTCAAGGGTAATTTGGTAATTTTCCATCATATTATATATTTTATATTTACATGTGTTGGATTCTACGAATCAACTAACTATAGTTTTTGGCAAACTATCAACCACCAACGGATTTGATGATTCTTTACCAGTTGCCGTTTGCCCTGGAATAGACAATTCTTTCTTGTTGGTTAGACATGGTAAATTGATTACCATTTGTGGTGTGGTGATTAACAAACAATTGAAGAACTTTTAGTCTAGCAGCAGTAAGTTATGCCTAGCAGCATTAACTTATGGCCAGCATCATTAACTCTAAGGCATCAGTATTAACTCAAATTTGACCCCAATCAGCTTTTCCATCATTACTCTAACACTTTTTAGAACTTATCATGCAAAATGTTAGTTTCAAAAACCAAGATACACAATACATAGCACTTTTGATACAAAACTTATACACAACAGCAGAAACTAGCAGCATTAACTTATACTTAACAGCAGAAACTTTTAATGACATGAATAACATTACTAATCCTTACAAAACTCTAAAAAACATAAAAAGAGAAAAGATTTACAATGCTAATACTTTGCAACCAAATATTGAAATCTACTTACATCAAAACTTTTGTAAGCAAATCTGCAACATTCTGCATAAGGATTATAACATATGAATAACTTCTTTTCATTTACATCCTCTAATAAAGTGAATCTAAATCCTCTATATGTTTTGTTTTAGAAATGAAAAAACAGATTTTTAATTAAGTAGATAGTACGTTATTGTCAATAAAAGTCTTGGTATCATAAAATTATACCCATAATCAAGTTGTTAATTTTGAATCCAAAGCACTTGTCCATGAGCAATTCAGCAGCAACATAATCGGATTCTGTATGTGGAATTTGTAACCATTGTCCTATTTCTTACACTGCCATGATAATAATTCCTAATCCAAGGAATTGACAACCTCCTGTTGTAGACTTCCTACCAAGCATGCTCCATCATAATCACTACAGTTATGCTCTCAAATCAATAAGGAAAATCTTGGATACCAAAGGCCAATTTGGTTGACCTTTAAAGTAACCTAAAAATCTTGTATTTACAGCATAAAGATGTGCATACCTTTGGATGACTTATGTATCTGCACAATGCACATACTAGGCAAACATTATGTCGGGTCTTGAAGATGTAAGATACATCAATGAACCAATCATTGACCTATACATATGAACATCCACTTCTTCACCGTCTTTATCCTTGAGCAAAGGCTTTTGAGTTTCCATTGGTGTTTTAGCAGTCTTGACTTCTGTAAACCCAAATTTCTTTAAGATTTTAGCGACATATTTATCTTGACTGATAAATATCCCATCCTCCTTCTGTTTCACTTTCAATCCTAAGAAGAATGTAAGTTCTCCTATAGAACTCATTTGAAACATTTCATGCATCAACCTTTCAAATTTAGTGCATAGCTCCTTCTTTGTAGACCCAAAAATGACATCATCCACATAAACTTGGACTAGCAGAATATCACCTTTGTATCTTTTGATGAATAAGGTCTTGTCAAATTTTCCTCTTTGAAATCCATTGTCCAACAAATATGTTAACAAGGTTTCATACCATGCTCTAGGACCTTGATGTAGTCTATATAGTGCCTTTTCAACCTTGTTTACTCTATCAGGAAAGTCTTGATCTTCAAATCCTAGTGGTTAACATACATACACCTCTTCTTTAATCTTTCCATAGAGAAAAGCACTTTTTACATCCATTTGATACACCATAAAATCTTTAAAAGATGCATAAGCTAAAAATAGCCTAATTGCTTCAATTTTTGTAACAGGGGCAAAGACTTCATCATAGTCAATCCTTTCTTCTTGTGTGTGTCCTTGAGCAACCAATCTTGCTTTATTTCTTATCATAATTCCCCTTTCATCCTTTTTATTCTTGAAAATCCATTTAGTGCCTATAGCCCTTTTTCCATTTGGTAAATCCACTAGAATCTAAACTTCTTGTAACTTGAATTGTAGAAGCTCTTCCTGCATAGCCTCTATCCATCTTGGATCCTTCAATGCATGAATTACCTTTTTGGGGTTCTTCTTGTGATAAAAAGCAAGCAAACAAATAGTTTTGAAGGTCTTTATGGTTTGTTCTTTGTTAAATAGTGCTAACAAACCCATGTTCCTCCAAATTCTTTAACATCTTTCTTATTTGTGTTGCTGATTGCAAATCTCTAATCACTTGATTAAGTGGATGATCTTTATGAATTCTTGTAGTTGGAATAGGACTGACTGGGATTGTTATATTCAAATTGTTCATGTCAGCCTCTACACCAACATCTTCATCATCACTTAAGTAGTCAATTTCTTCCAAAGTAGGCATATCTGGATCATCTGGAAATTCATCTGAACTAATAGCATTAAGCTCATTTATGCCAGCAGTATTAACAGTTGAACTAACAGTATTAACTTTGTTAGTGCTGTTAACATCATCATTCTTCTCTTGATCATGAACTTCATCTTCTTTCCCTGGATCTTCATTAACCTTCTTTCCATCATCACTTGAAGGTTTGACTTCATCATCTAAGAACTCTTTCGAACTGTTGAAGAGAATGGTAGATCAGCAGTCCATAATGGTAGCAAAATGTAATCCTTTCCAGGTCCTGTCTCCTTGCTAGTTTGACCTGCATTATCACTTTTTTTTGTACTTGCAAAACCATTAGACTGTGTACCTGCAACAATTGGCTCAAAATTTATTGTTCTTGTTAGTGCATCAATATCAAATAGCCAATCTAGTCTACTACCTACAACATTAGGTGCACTCTCACTAAACCTAAAATGCAAGTTTTCTTCCACTATCCTTGTTCTAATATTGAATACTCTAAAGGATTTACTATTTAAGGAGTATCTAACAAAGAAACCTTCATCAGTCTTACCATCAAATTTGCCTAAGTGATCTTTGGTGTTAAGAATGGTAACAAGACACCCAAATGGTCTCATAAAACTTAAAGTTGGTGTTCTACCATGAAAAAGTTCATAAGGGGTCTTGTTATGAGGCTTAACTACTAACACTCTATTCTGCACATAGCAAGCAGTATTAACTGCTTCTGCCCAAAAAGTAGTTGGCAACTTACAATCAGCTAGCATAGTCCTAGCAGCCTCAATTAGTATGCTATTCCTACTCTCAGCAACTCCATTTTGTTAAGGAGTTCTAGCTACACTAAACTGTCTTAAAATACCTTTCATCTCACAAAATTGATTCATCTCTCTGTTTTTTAACTCAGTCCCATTATCATACCTAGTTACCTTAACCTTGTGATCTACTAGATTTTCTATCCTAGTTATGAAGGACTTAAGAATGGCACTTGTCTCATCCTTAGTAGCTAGAAAGAAAACCCATGTAAACCTACTATAATCATCTGTGAAAACTAGGCAATACATTTTCTTCATAAGGCTTTTTACAAATGTTGGACCAAACAAGTCCATATGTAACAAATGTAAAGGAAGACTAATTGAGTTCTCAGTTTTGGACTTACAAGAGGCTCTGTGCTGCTTTCCTTTTTGACAAGCAACACATGTTTGATTATCTTCAAAAAGTTTAGAAGGTAAACTCTTACAAGATTTCCCTTGACCAATTTATTCATGGTTTTGAAATTCAAGTGACCTAGCCTTCTATGACAAAGTTTAGATTCATTAGATGTGGATTTTGCAAAAAGGAAAGTTAAACCTCCTTTAGGAACAATGTTCTTTAAATCAACACTATACATATTATTCTTTCTAGGAACTTTAAGTAAAACTTGGCTTTCATCAATTAACTTAAAGTTTGGAGATAAAACAATACATTTAGTGTCATTAAAAAGAACACTATTCTTTTTGTCACATATTTGTGAGACACTAAAGAGATTAAACTTTAACTCTCTTACAAAATACACATTTTCAAAATCTAGATTACCAGTTTTAATGGCACCTTTTCCTGTGATTTTCCCTCCTTTAGGGTTCCTTCCAAAAGCAACATATCCTCCATCTATCTCTTCATAGTCTGTAAGATAAGACATGTTCCCTGTCATGTGCTTTGAGCCTCCACTATCAATCACTCCTTTATCCTATAAATCCATTTGTGGATTGCTCTGTACATCAGATAAGAAAATCATATTCTTTTGGGAACCCAAGCCATCACTGACTTGGATCTGCCTTGTGCATCAATATAGTCAAACTTTTTCAGGGTGATTGATGCACTGTTTTGTTTAGAAACATGGTCTAGAACTTTATTACTCCCTCCGTCCCTAAATAAGTGTCCACTATTGACTTTTGAAGTCAAACTTTCACAACTTTGACCTTAATTATTTCTTTTTGTGTTATATAATACTTGATGCAAAATATATGAATTGATTGGGTTTTAAATGTATTTTCATTGATATAGTTTTCATTAAGTATTATATAACATAAACAAAATAATTTAAAGTCAAAGTTGATGGAAAAAAAACTCTAAAAGTCAATAGTGGACACTTATTTAGGGACGGAGGGAGTATTTGGTTTTCAAACCCAACAAGCTGAGGCCTTAACAGCATTAACCATCCTTCCCTTAACAGCATTAACAACTACTTTTGGACTAGCAGTATTAACATTGTTACCTCTAATAGTATTAACCCTTTGATTAATTTTACTAAAGGTATGCTGTTATTGATGGGCCTCTTTACAGTTGAATATGGTGTTTTAGAAAAATATGACATTGGTCTAGCATCATTTACTGTTTTCCTTGTGTGAGCAGTTTTAACTTGTCTAGCAGTATTAACCAATACTGTTGGCTTTGTAGTATTTTGCCTAGTAGTATTAATTGATACTAGGCTAGATTTCATTAATACTGCTCTTGGAACCATGTTCCTTTTAGTACAGGGGTTAGTTATTTAGCAAAGTTCTTATGATTCACCCTTTTAGCATTGTTCCAAACTGGTTTTACCATCCTTTGATTTTCATACTAGTTATCACAATCAACATGCAGATGATCAAAACTACCACACATATAACAGGCTTTGTTGAAAAACTCAAATCCCTTCCTACTTTTTGTGACATCTTATTGTTCCAGTTTCTCTGATTGTCTCTAGGAATGTAAGTGTCCTGCCTAACTTGCTTAACTTGTTTTACAGTTTTCCTAATTGTTTGCTTCTGGTGTTTAGCTTTGACAAACTCTATCTTAGCAATAATAGGTTTAACTATTTTCTTTTTAATCTTAGGCTTAGACTCATCATGTTCCTTATTATTTGACACCTAATACTTAATAGTTGAGGCACCATCATTCTTCCTAATTATTTTAGGCTCTTCT
>BQNB010073505.1:18476-32093 GCA_026074375.1 Tanacetum coccineum
ATTTTTGAGAAGCAAAGAATTAAATGAAAACAACCAAATATGAATCATTGGAATAGAGAAGTATGTACCTCCAAGAAAAATTCCAGCTTTATGTTCTTTGCAATGACCAAACACGTATTTTAAAGTATTGCAACCTGATGATCCTATTCATTTAAGTAGATTAATAACATTAATGCCTATTGATTAGCTTACTACTGAGTACTAAATAAGAGATAACAATGTTCACAGTTGTATCGTATTCATTGCAATCTTCTTAAGGTTTATGGTGTACAATTGAGTCCATCAAGCTGATAAGTCTCTAGTCTTTTAATATGAATGCACTGTGTTGGTAAAAATATTACATTACGATATTTAATCTATACATTCAGTTCATGTTTTGATGATGACAAACATGTAACTTATAACACATAACGTAAAGTGCTTAAGTTACTCGTAATCACAAATCATCACTTCATACGTCAACATCTTTCGACGTCTCATGTCTTTTTCAAAAACAAATTTAAGTTCGCACCCAACGTAAATCACTAAAGATATGAACAAACAAAATTTAATTTGTTGAATGATAAAAGAAATTTTTTACTTTTCCAAACCTTATACTTTTTTATAAAATGGGACAAACGTTTTTAAAAAACATATACAAAATATTTTTGTATTTATAAGAAATGTTTTATTCAAAATAAATATTTTGAATTCAAATTTTCTACCTAGAAACGGCTAGAAAGTTCCAGAAAAATCTTCCCCACAAAAGGACAAAAAAGAGCGTTTGAAAAATGGGTGGCCCGCTTAATTAATTAAGGGGTCCGCCCTTGTATAATTAAGGAGACCGCCCAAATAAAAAAATTAATTTTTTTGCCTATAAATAATGGACTGTTTCCACATATTTTTTTACCTCTTTGCACAAAGTTTTCTTAGATCTAAAACCTCATTTCAAACCATTTCCTTTGATCACTTAAATTATTATAAGTTTGTTTAAAATGTGATCTAATCATCCATCCATTGAAGTGCAAGAGAAGAACTTTCGTTATCATTAAGATACGAAGTTATGTAGGCTAGTTAGGGCATTCGTGACATGTCTTACATTCACAATGTATAGATCGAGTCCTTCAAAGCCTCATTTGTATGATCTTCTTAGATGATCATATGATCATATGGAGCAGATAATGTTTGCTCAATTGGGTTATAGAAAGATGAAGGTGGGTGCGAGTTGTAATGAGGGTTTTGTGCCTCTATTTATACTCGAATGAAGGCAAGGGGGTTAAGGTAGCTTATGATTCTGATCAAGACATGTGTGAGGGCTATATGTTGATGTGTTGAAGCTATGAAATTAGTTGTGGAGGTCTAGAGGCTAGGTTGAAGGTGTTGGACACCTTTGTTGGCTGTCGCGGCTGAAGTAGCAAAAAGGGGGGTCATGTGGCTTCATTTGAGGCCATATAAATGTTATAGCAGGTGCATAAGCTGCTTAGAAGGGTTAAGGTGCTTGTCATGAAGGTGCTTGCACATGGGTAGAGTTTAAAATGGGTTAAAATAAGCCAATCTAGCCGCGGGTCTGTTTTGGTATAATAGGGCTTGAATTCAAGTTCTTGGCTAATATTTCGTGGGCATTGATCAAGAAATGAGTAATACATGATCTCAAGGTTTGTATTAAAGCTTATCAATGGAGATTAGCAAGTGGTTTGGTTCAAAATGGGTCAAAATTGAGTAAATAAGGTCGCGGGTTCACATAGGGCTCGTTAGGGTTTCTTTGACTTTTCTTGGCTTATAATTCATGTATAATGGATCAAGGTTGATAGAATATTGATCTTAGGCATTGTATAAAGGATTATTAATGAACATTGAGTGGTGGTTTAAGCTAAAATGGGTCAAAATAGAAAAAGTAAGTCGTGGGTTTGAATTAGGGCTGTAAATGGGTTTATTAGGGTTTTCTAAGGTTCAATTTCTTGTTTATTGCTAAAATGAAGATAGATAATATGAGTTTACAATGGTTCTTGGTTGATTGTTCGGGATTAAAACGGTCAAAAATGAGTCGAATGATCCATTTAGGTACGTTTAGGGTTTCTCGGATTCAATTTTTGTATAAAGGATATGAGATGATGAAATAATGATGAAAATAGGATTGACATAATTGTAAAATAAGTTATTACAACTTATTTGAGTGTTGGTTGAGGTTTAAAATGGATAAAAACAAAGAAACGGGTCATAGTGTAGTATTTAACTCGGGTTAGGGTTTCTGACTTTGGTTTCTTGTAATTTCATGAAATGAGGATTAATATGGATTGAAAATGAAGTATATGACTTGCTTGTAACTTGTACTTGATGGATTGTACAAGATTCTTTAGGAAAACGAAGGTAAAACGGCTATTTTGGATATCGTGCATTAATGACTTATACATTATGCTTTGAAAGCTTGTACTTGACTTGGAGGGAGTTTATATTTCAAATGAAATGTTATATTACTTGTATATATGCTTTAGTAGCTTGTACATTCACTTTAGATATTAAACCTTCATGGAATTAGGGTTTAGAGGTATACGATAACGGTTTAAAGCCCGTTTTGATATAACGTTGCAAATGGTACATTATAGGAATAATGTACTTTGTAATAAGGATATGATGATATTGACTTGACATATTGTGATGTTTGCTTGACATATATGAAGACAGGATGGCCATAGATAGGTTGCGTGAGCTTGTCTACTTTAGTTATGCAAGTTACCTTGCATAATGAGATATTGACAATGCAAGTAATGTAATAAAGGGAAAAATTTCCCGTATAATTGTGATAATAGTAAAATAGGTTTTGCATTTGATGAAAATTCTTGGGTTGTTATAGTCTCCACCCCTTACAGAAATCTCGTCCCGAGATTTAGTTGAAAGTTGTAGTGATATTATTTAGGAATAGATGTAGGTACTGGGCATGAATTTAATTTTTATGTATAGGTATTCTAGGTCACAAAATCCACGTGTTATGAGCCATTTTATAATTTTGTGCGCTTCCATAAATTATAATTACCCTCCTTTTACACGTCTAATTATTTTCAAGAACACACTCTTGATGGACAGACCAAATAGATTTTTTTTTTTTAGTTAATGGTTTATCTTGTTCAGAACCTGGGTGGATGGAATCTTAATTTTATGGAACCTGTGGTTATGGCCTACCTCGCTTATGCTGAACCATCTAATCGTAAAGAAATTGTTATCATTAACTTTAAAAGTCAACCATCCAAATAACGAATGTTATCACAAGTCTTTGTCAAAACTTTCATTCGTATGGTATTGAAATAATTGAAACATTTGTATAGATTTCTTGTGTGTTTCCTTGTTATTACGTTGCAGGATATAACGGAAAATTTTAGAATACGGAGATCATCATGAAAAGGTGAGATAGATAGTGAGGATAAAAGATCTTTAGTTAAATCATCTGAAAAGTTAGGAGAGGTGTTTCCTGGTGAAGCCAGAGAATAATATGATAAAGCCGGGATATAGTCAACGGGAATTACAGATTACCGATTCCAGGGATGATTGGCAGCTCTTCTGATCAGAGGTGCATTTTTCACTACCAGAGAAAGAATGTATAGAGGAAAAAGTATCCTCAACATCAGAATCAGATAGGATAATAATATGATAGATATATTCGGGAGTAGACATAATTATGTATAACAACTCAGTGTAAATAACATATGTTTATTTATTATTAGTAGTATAAGGTAGTTATGTATGTTTTATACTATTCGGGGAATAAGTAGTGGCATCTTCCACAATCAAAGAATGTAGTGGCTACGGAGGACTTAATGGCAACAACGAAAAGGTAGTTATAGTTAAGGTTTTACCATGTTCTTATAACCGTGAGCTCTGATTACAATCTGTAACACCCCCATTTTGATAATATAGCAGCGGAAGCTAATTTGTGGTATTACTTCATGAATCACAGGCACAATCATAGAAAACGACTCAAAAGAGACGTTTTTAAAATATACGTTATCAATCATTTAAAATCAGAGTTTTACAAAGGTAGGTCCCAAAATCTAGTTACATACAATGTGAATGATAACAAGTTTTAGCCATCTTCATGTCCATGCCACTCCGTGCCATAAGTTGCTCAATTACCTGAGATAAACATGCTAAAAAGTCAACACAATGGTTGAGTGAAATTCATAGGTTTGAAATGTAATAGTTGAATACAAGTTATCATAATAGAAATATTGGTATTGCAGGAATAATTATCATGGAGAACAGTATTATCCTAGAGAATAGTATTATCATAGAGAACAGTATTATCATGGAGAACATTATTATTATGGAGAACAGTATTATCATGGAGAACAGTATTATTACTCTAAACTCATGAATCACATAAGAGATATTAAAGAGATATTAGGAGATATTACCCAAAGAGATATTGGGAGATACTACCCAAAGAGACATTAAAGAAATATTGGGAGATACTACCCAAATAGATATTAAAGAAATATTGGGAGATACTACCCAAATAGATATTAAAGAAATATTAGGAGATACTACCCAAATAGATATTAAAGAAATATTGGGAGATACTACCCAAATAGATATTGAAAAGATATTGGAAGATACTACCCAAATAGATATTGAAGAGATATTAGGAGATACTACCCAAAGAGATATTTTCATGTACTTAGGCAATAATATATCAGGATAGCATATAGTTTAGAAAACAGTTGCATTCATGGTTTATAGCAGGTATCACAGGTTTATAAAGTATGTGAGGTTATGAACTCATTAAGTCTTTGAAAAGTAATCACATTGTTATAAGATAAACGAGTATATAAAAGAGTTTGTAAACAAGCATGTATCCCCCTCGCGGGTTTATAAAACATGTAAATAAGTAAAGGCGAGGTTATGAACTTCACAATATCGGTTTTAAGTACTTGTGTATATTAAAAACAATTGAGCATGTATCCCCCTCGCGGGTTTATAAAGCATGTAAATAAGTAAAAGCGAGGCTATGAATCTCACCTGATAGGTAGTTGTAATAAATATTCCAAAATGAAAGCTGACGACCTTATCACAATCTTAACAGGGAAGGTTGATATAGCAAATGATAGTAAACAGCCACGTCACGCAACCTGAGTAAATATGTCAAGTCTTAGGAAGATTGTACTTTAGAACTTTGGTTCAGAGAGTCTAATATTGTTATGAATTTGATTGGAAAGTTTGGACTTATTGTATCACCGTTCGATCCATCATAATTCAGAAGTCATTCAGTAAACGTTTGAGGAGCTAGGGCACTTTAAATCGTAAACTGATTCAACCTTTTTGCTATTTATAAATATAAATAAATATATATAAATATATAACAAATAGGATAATTCAATAAAAAAAATATCCCCCAAAAAAAAATAAAATAGTAGTATAGTAAACTGGAAGTATCGGTTTCTCACTTCGTTATCCACAAAGTTTAAAACCGGACCGGGGTCGTTCTTCCCAACGAGGCTGTGTTGGAGAATCGATACAGTCGGAAGATTGGAGTTTGAATGAGAGAAATGATTTGAGAGTTGTGAGGAAAGCTAGTTAAAACAATATTATATAAAAACGATTAAGAAAAACTAAAAAATTATTTAAATTAAGCTGATAAAACGAGAGCAGAATCCCGAACAACAGGCGTCAAAACCTAAAATCTTCAAAATTAACCACAACAAAGAACATTTATTACTTCTAAACTACTCTAGGGGACTAATAAACGAAGAATGAAAAAGACTAGACCGAAAACGGATGTCGTTTGACCCAAAAACGAGTCAAGACAAATTCCGTACCCGAGACCCGTTCTTTAAAAAACAAAAGTTTGAAAATCTTACCCTACGATAAGTTTTTATATTTTTCCTACGTAAAATATGACTAAAAGAAATTTTTAATAAAGGAAAATATTTTTTTGTTTAATTTTTTATTTTTTTATGAATTTTTTAAAAACTTTATAACGAAGATTAATTATAAAAAATACTAAACTATTTTTAAAAATTCTGAAAAAATTACCTAAAATACTTTATACTAACACTATCCTACGAAAAATAAGAAACCCAAATTTCGGCTTATAAATAAGCCAAAAATAAGCTGGAAACATCTTATAGCTTTAAGGGACAAAACTACCTTAAATATCTAAGTGCCCAAGGATCTTACATAAAAGACCCAAGGGCACAGCGGTAAGCGAGTTATAAAAGGGGTGTATTGAGGGTAGAGACCCGGGTTCGAGTCTTGCTCACCCGGGTTTCCCCTTATCTCCTCTTTTTTTTGTTTTTACAAAAACTTTTTAAACAAACTTATAGAACACATGGGGCTTATCATTTTTTGTAACTATAGCTTTTTGAGAAAAGCTAAAAATAAGCTGAAAATAGGGCTTTTTGTTGGCAGTGGCTTATATTAGCTTAAGGCAAGATTGCTTTGTCTTTTTGACTTTTTGGACTAATGAGCTAAAATTTAATCAAATAAGCTGAAAGGGGGGCCTAACCTAACCTAAATAAGCACTAATTAGTTAAAACCTAGCAACTAAATAAGCTGGAAAGGGCTAAAGAAAAATGACAGTTTGCACCTTTTTTACACTAAGTGCAAAAGGGCAAACTGCTAGGCTACTTCTAAGCATTAATAAGCTAACACTAAGGCAAATAAGCAAATGCACTTAACTAACTAGCATTATAGCTAGAAAGATCACAAATAAGCACAACAAATAAGCTGAAATGAGCTTATGGATTCAGCAGTACTAACTTCAAAGTTAGTACTGCCTTATGCTGTAAATGAGAAATAAGCTAGGGAAAAAGGAAAATAAGCAATGCAAGGCAAACTAAGCTAAGGGAAGTATCTATGCTAAGCTAAATAAGCTAATGCAAACCAACAATAAGCAAAATGATAGACAAATAAGCTAGAAATCCTAAATAAGCACTAAGCCTAAACTATGCATACCAACAGTTAAAATGACAACTAAGGGCTTAGAATTAAGCAACCTAGAGGGACTCCTAAGGCTTAAGCTTATAGGAGCTTGTAGAGGGGCTTATGGGGTTTCTAGAAAAGCCATTAACAGCATAGGTTTAATACCAAATAATAAAAACAAGGGTGCTGAAATGAGCTGTTTTGCACCAGGGCACTATGGTTTTCAGTTTTAAAGTGAGAAAAAGAGTAGGCTTATAAATAAGCATAAATAAACTTAAAAAGGCAAATAAAGTCTAAACAGATGTAAATAAGCTCCAAGTTAGCTTGTGTGCAAAAAATTAGAGTCTAATAACAATGCTTATAATCTGATATCTAAAATAAAAAAAAAGCTTTTGTGACAAAAACATGACTTGACCATGTTTGACAGAAGAGTAACCAAACAAAAGTGAACTTTTAGGACTCTTTTCCTACTCAAATATGACACTAAAAATGACTCAAACAAACACTTAAAAGCAGGTAACAACAAGCTTACTCAAATAAGCTCATAAAACTGTTTATATATACACATTTTTAAGAAAAACTTTGAAAACAGCTTTTAAGCTTGAAAATATTTTAGAATAGATTTAAAACAGATTAAAAAGGTTGACTAAAAGAAGCAAAGGTGACCCAAAAGTGTTTTTTACCAATTTTGACCCGTTTTCACCCCTTGACCCAAACACCCCTTTAGAAGCACATAAAAACCAGTTTAGCTTAAAGCAGCTTATGACAACTAATAAAAAGTAAGAATAGGGTGAGGTTGAGGAGTGTTAAGCACATATAAGCAGTTAGAACCAAACATTAAGCACATAGAATGAGCATGTTTAAATAAGCAGTAAAAGCATTCAAAAGACAGAATTTTTCATAAACTTAAATTTCATTCAAAACATAAAGAGTTACAAGACATGTAGATTAAAATGACAGTATATTAAAATTAACTTAAAACATAAATTAAAACTAAATTATAACTACTCCTATATCTATATATCCTTCTGTTCATCTCTCTTCCCCTTTTTATATGCTGCCAAGGGTGTCTTTAAGCTTGTGTTTGTTGTGCTTCTTAGCTGAGAGGCTTCAAAACTTAATCTTAGCCCTCCATCAATTCTTGGTCACCACTTACTTGAATCCTCCATAGGCTTTGTTTCAATCCTCAGTTAAACCCCTAGGATTGCAGACCTGGTTGCTTATGCCAATGGGAGGTGGGGTATGGGTTGACTGGTTAGAGGAGGGTGATGGTTTTGTTGGGGAGTGAGGTGGGTTTCGAGGTAAGAGTGACAGGATAGGAGGGTTTTGTTTTTGGCGGGAATGGGGTTTAGGGTTTATGTGTTTAACTTTGGGTGCAGGGTAAACTTTTGTAGGGATTGGCACAATAAGTCCCTATTGGTGTATAAGACTCTTGCATCCATCGTCCTTGTGGTTTTAAACTTTTGAGATATGGCAGTTTTATCCCTTGAGGGTTATATATGTGATTACAAGGGTGGTCCTTTTGTGTTATGAAGGTTGCAAGTCCTTGGCTCAGGGAACACCCTTGTGGTTTAATATGTCTAGGGGAAATGGGCAGAATTAACCCTTGTCTTTCATTTGGGCTTTGTTGGTTTTCAACAAATATACTAATGGGCTTTTCCGGCCCATTAGATGGGTGCGGGTTTGACCCATTAAGTATTCTTCGATGTCGACTTGACTTTGACTTTGTCTTTTCCACGCTTTTCCATTCCGTGCTCGGTTTCGTCGTTTTGGCTTTATTTTTGTTCTTTAGTGAATATCCGGTACCTGCACAGCACAAACACAAAAACAGGCATATTTATGGCATTTTTGTGTGGTTTTTGGTGTTTTTACGTCGATTTTAATGGTTAAAAAAAGTAATGTAATTCAAACGAATTCCATGAACCAACACTCTGTCAGACGTAATACCAAGTGATGAAATTCCTTACTATGAAACTCCCTAGTATTGTGATGATGATATAATCGGTTTTAAGCGTTTTGTCAATTATCGGGAAATGTTAAAGCATCGTCAGCGTTAATTTAAGTTATGTCTTGTACTATTTTGAATACATTTTTCTATACTTTGTCAAAAATGGTTAAATTTTTAGATACCTTGAAGGAATGAAACAATGGAAAATTTCCCTTGGAGTTTGCAGTTTTACGAGTTTGGTCTTAAAGTTTCTAAAAGATATACAAAGAAAAACCTTGTACTTTGAATACTTTGTGATCATATTAGAACCCCCTATAAGTTATAACTGTGATAAAATGACAGTTTAAGCCCTTTTTATTATAAGTTTCTGAAAGTTACGATATAACCCCTTGCTTGGATATTACTTTTGTAAAACAAAGTCCGAATTGCCTTTATGTCTGTCTAGGCTTATTTTATACATTTCAAAAAGACATTGCAGGTTATAGCTTATTAATGATAAGCTAAAATATTAAGGTTTACCTCCTCTGCTTAACATAACAAAGTTTAAAATAATGATTCGTTAAACTAGGATGCAAAACGGGTCAAATTAGGGTTTCAAAACGTGACGTGCAGGTTTTAAGTTCAAATTTCTTCAAAAATCAATAAAGTGGTTATATTAACATTATTAAGAATGTTTAGGATAGAATTTATAAACAATATTAAGCCATTATAACATTTAGTTTAAGAAATACATAAAAAATTAGCGGTTTAGGGTGTACGGTTTTGGATCAAAAATAGAAATTGAGCATGAATTTGAGTTATAAATTTTAACAGAGTTTGATTAGGATCATATTGGATCATTATAAAGGTATAGGAGCAAAATTAGAACATCTAGAACCTGGGTTTGAGCTTCAAGGAGCAAAAATGGTGGAAATGGGTCGTTTCGGGCAGTATTTCCACTCGTACGCCTTGTATCTTGTTCCCGGGGCATTAAATCTTAAAATATTTGCTTGTATGATCTTATTTGATGATCATAGGATCATATGGAGCAGAGAATATTTGCTCAATTGGGTTATAGAAAGATGAAGGTGGGTGCGAGTTGTAATGAGGGTTTTGTGCCTCTATTTATACTCGAATGAATGCAAGGGGTTAAGGTAGCTTATAATTCTGATCAAGACATGTGTGAGGGCTATATATTGATGTGTTGAAGCTATGAAATCAGTTGTGGAGGTCTAGAGGCTAGGTTGAAGGTGTTGGACACCTTTGTTGGCTGCCGCGGCTGAAGTAGCAAAAAGGGAGGTCATGTGGCTTCATTTGAGGCCATATAAATGTTATAGCAGGTGCATAAGTTGCTTAGAAGGGTTAAGGTAATTGTCATGGAGGTGCTTGCACATGGGTGGAGTTTAAAATGGGTTAAAATGAGCCAATCTAGCCACATGTCTGTTTTGGTATAATAGGGCTTGAATTCAAGTTCTTGGCTAATATTTCGTGGGCATTGATCAAGAAATGAGTAATACATGATCTCAAGGTTTTTATTAAATCTTATCAATGGAAATTAGCAAGTGGTTTGGTTCAAAATGGGTTGAAATTGAGTAAATAAGGTCGCGGGTTCACATAGGGCTCGTTAGGGTTTCTTTGACTTTTCTTGGCTTATAATTCGTGTATAATGGATCAAGGTTGATAGAATATTGATCTTAGGCATTGTATAAAGGATTATTAATGAACATTGAGTGGTGGTTTAAGCTAAAATGGGTCAAAATAGAAAAAGTAAGTCGTGGGTTGAATTAGGGCTTGTGATGGGTTTATTATGGTTTTCTAAGGTTCAATTTCTTGTTTATTGCTAAAATGAAGATAGATAATGAATTGTAAACTCATTGTATGAGTTTGAGTTTACAATGGTTATTGGTTGATTGTTTGGGATTAAAACGGTCAAAAATGAGTAAACGAGTCGAATGATCCATTTAGGTACGTTTAGGGTTTCTCGGATTCAATTTTTGTATAAAGGATATGAGATGATGAAATAATGATGAAAATAGGATTGACATAATTTTAAAATAAGTTATTACAATTTTTTTAGTGTTGGTTGAGGTTTAAAATGGATAAAAACAAAGAACGGTCAAGTGTTAGTATTTAACTCGGGTTAGGGTTTCTGACTTTGGTTTCTTGTAATTTCATGAAATGAGGATTAATATGGATTGAAAATGAAGTATATGACTTGCTTGTAACTTGTACTTGATGGATTGTACAAGATTCTTTAGGAAAACGAAGGTAAAACGGCTATTTTGGATATCATGCATTAATGACTTGTACATTGTGCTTTGAAAGCTTGTACTTGACTTGGAGGGAGTTTATATTTCAAATGAAATGTTATATACTTGTATATATGCTTTCGTAGCTTGTACATTCACTTTAGATATTAAACCTTCATGGAATTAGGGTTTAGAGGTATACGATAACGGTTTAAAGCCCGTTTTGATATAACATTGCGAATGGTACATTATAGGAATAATGTACTTTGTAATAAGGATATGATGATATTGACTTTGACATATTGTGATGTTTTCTTGACATATATAAAGATAGGATGGCCATAGATAGGTTCCGTGAGCTTGTTAGTTTAGTTATGCAAGTTACCTTGCATAATGAGATATTGACAATGCAAGTAATGTATGTAATAAAGCAAAAAAATTCCTCGTATAATTGTGATAATAGTAAAATAGGTTTTGAATTTGATGAAAATTTTTGGGTTGTTATATTATGCCTAACTAGAACTTATGCTAGATTTCTTGCATTAAGATTACGAAATTGCTCTTGCATTGCATATAGGCATAGATCACTTAATTTACAAATGTCACATAAACATCTTGTAAATCTTTTCGAGTATGGAAATATACTTATGAATAAAAGTTCAATAACTCACTTTGACTTTTCTTAGTCTTTCTTGTTCAACTTTGGCCATAAATATTGTTATTTATATTATATAATACTTGATAAAAATTATACCAACGAAAATACATTTAAAACACAATTCATTCATATATTTTTCATCAAGTATTATATAACATAAGTAAAAAATATTTATGGTCAAAGTTGAATAAGAAAGACTCAAAAAAGTCAAAGAGGACAATTATTATGAGACGGAGGTAGTAGTATTTTACAAAAGATGTGTGTTATATAAAAATTGTTAGAAAACTCATTTATATACTCATAAAATGTCAAAAACTATGCATAGTATACATAACAACAAATAGTATCGCACAAGTAAAATTTATGACAATCTTGAAATATGATATTAACTTATCATTATTCATCAACCTCACCTTACCACTAATCTTGGGATTAATGGAACACACTATTTAAATATTTATTTATTTTCTTTTAAATGAGTGTTTGTGAGGGTCAAGAAAGATTTCGAGAATATATATCAATTCATTACTCAAATTATAATTGATATCTTTTTTGAATCTAATTGACAAGAAACACACAATACCTAGAAATAGACCTCCGAGTAGTAGGACAATCAGCAAAATCAGCATCAGAATATGCAATGAAAGAAATGTCGAAGCAAAAAACAATCTGAAATATGAGATTCCCGTGGATCATGCATAACTAATCACACCTAATGTACCGCATTAGAAATATTTGGACGGGTAAAGGTAAGTGTTGTTCCATTTAGAGTGATTAAACCTAAGAAAACTAAGTTAAATCATTCTCTATGTATTCTCATGAGGGTTTAAACATTTTAGATCAACATCAGATGCGGCGTGTTGCAACAATGAAGTTTTACAACATTCCTAGGCAGAGTACCTAACCATTGTAGTGTAATATAAGCAGGACTCTGGGGATTGATCGTTCTTTAGATGAATAGTGAGGTAAGCTTAAAATGCATGTCACTAAGGTCTAAGGGTCGAGGGAAGAGTATTTTTGTATTTTTATGTTTTTTAGAAAGTAGGTAAATGTGACAACCCACATTTTTTAGGTTTACTTTTACTTATTAACTTGAAACGTTTTACTTTAAACACGTGAAAAACTCGAATTAACGTATACCTGGGAAGTTATCCCGCGTATTGCGAAAAATGTCTTTGGACGCACACCGACTTTACACTAAGTTTAGTCTACATCATTTAAACATGTTATGATTCTTATGAGAATAGTTTACAAGTCATTTGCATATGATTTTACAAAACGTTTACGTAAGTCGCTTAAACTTGCATTTTAATACATACATGATGTAGGTCTCGTAAGACTTACCAGGAAGTTTACATTCCTATAGGCAGTGTACCTAATCGTTGCAGTGTAGTATATGCAAGACTCAGGGGTTGTTATCGTTCTCTAGGGAAATAGGTTGGGAAGGCTTGATCACGGTCTAACAGAATTCTAGAGGTTGAGAGAAGATTATTTTTGTGTTTTTATATTTAATAAAAGTAGGTAAATCTATGGTTTGGGAGGTTGGTTTGTTTAACTAATAACTAAACTAATTAATATTTAATCTACTGGTGATAACTATTATGATAACTAAATGTATTTACCTAATCATGCACTACTCCTCAGATTGCTTCTCCTAGATTTGTTGCTTTGTCTCACTTGTGATGATCTGTGTAAGTATTTCCTAGGTCATGAACGGATTGCACGAACCATCGTCTATTTAAAATTCCATTAAGTCAACGCACAAGTAAGGTAGTATGAAGACTATTACAAGGCCCCTAAGAGAATATTTAATGCATGTGAAATAACTTAAGAGGGATCAACCATATAGTGGGTAAGGTAGTATGAAGACTGTTACCGATGGTATCCTTTCT